>JAOTOL010000583.1:0-90164 GCA_034440575.1 Imbricaverruca yamaguchii | reverse complement strand
GCTGCTTTTTAACTTTATTTATCTTTTTACAAATTTAATCAAAGTTGTTGCTGGGGTGGCTTTATGAACCAGTGTTCTATTGCTAAAGCAGAGCTTGTTGCGTGAACCCTGACCACACCACCCGATCCATGAATTCCAGTTCAACGGCAGAATTTTGATCGAAAGTTTAACGTTCCATCAATGCACCGACACGGCCGCCCGGTAGCTCGTCCCCCGGCCTTATCGGGCCAGCTGCCAACTGACACTCCCGGCCGGGGGCTAAACGCGAGCGCGAGAAACGACTCGAACCCTGTGTTGCCAGGACAGGGAGACCAGTGCAGGCCAGCTCCCTAACCAACTGAGCTACCGGGGCGGCAACACCTTTGGTTGGTTATTTGGGCTTAGGACCGCATCGACTGCTTCGGCCATACAGCACCCAGGCAACACTTTTGTGGAAGCTTTATGAAGTGGACGCAACAGTGTGCAGTTGGGATTTTGGCTCGTATTTTTGCATAAAGCTTATGCTCTGAACACGCCTCAACAAGTTTTAGTCCTATCCGACTAACAGTTTCGGAGTTATAGCCTCGGGTAGTACTTTGAATGAGACAAATGTGCACAACAGCGACGACAGGGAACGCGAATAAAATGCAGAACCAATCAGGACAATGGAAATACAGGCAGATGGTGTGTGCTGGATGAGAAGCGGATCAATCGGATAAACTCCGGGGCAGTTGTGTTGAAAAGGAAGGCATGGATTCACAGTGCCACACCGACAGGAGGGCAAGCCAACCTAACCTATGTCCACCCTACAAGCCACCGGTGGGGCATACGCAACATGCACTTTGATGAAGTTTAGACACCGCAAAGCATTTTAGATATCCAGGTTGAGATGTACGCCTGATATATCTGCGATAATAGACGCCATAAAATATTTATGTTGCATGCTATTCAGATGTGTGCAAGAAATATAGTGCATGTTCAACGGTCACCACGGCCCGCAGGCTGTGTACCGGTCGTGGTCTCTGCAGCCATGGGAAAAATATGAGTTTGATATTTTTAATATATATATATATATATATATATATATATATATATATATATATATATATATATATATATATATATCACAGATACGCAATCTACACAATGCCATCTCTTTCCGTCTATTTTCCCGAGCTACAGACTGCCAGTATCCATACGAATGGTTTCAATTGCGTTAGAATGCACGGTTTCTCTGAAGACCACTAATGCTGCCATTCTCCCAGGATTGATGAGTTCAGCACGGCGAAGAAATCTGTTCCCGGTATATTTATGTTAGCTGGCACAGGGAGTTTTGATGCTACCTTGGAAGCAGCGTCTCCCTTTCCATTTCCATGAGCTCACGACATTACTTGGTATCCAAGTAACACTGATGCGGTATCGCTCTTGTACAAGTACAGTCAGTCTATTCAAAATATGTGATCATGAATAAGCTGAATGTAGTGGGCTAATGGGAACTAAGAGCGAGCCAGCATGACCTGGGACGTTTTATACCTTTCCAATGTGAGGTAAGAAAATAAATCTGAGCGTATTCCATCTTGCGAATAAGACTGTAACACTCAGGAGGTAAAGCATAGCTGCTCTCCATCTCACCTCTCACACAGCCTACCCCAGACTGGGTCTTTGACCCGTCTGTGTAGAAAACGATCAGAATACCTGAGAATATTACGCATAGCCAAACCCTGAAATTCAGCGCGAGTGCTTTGGGATGTTTTCTGTAATAACAGTGAAAGGTCGATCCTAACTTGCGGCGCCCACCACCACGAGACCGTGGAAGCTTCAACATGGGCAACTTAGTGAACCGGCAGCCGCAAATTCCTCACACACTGCAACATGTGCACACAAACTGGTCTTGCTGAGGATCGGCGACGAGGGATTTAGGGGCGCATCGACTGAAGCGGTCATGCAGGATCGGCGACGAGAGACGGAATGCTCCGCCAGGTGTGTGTTAAACATGACATCTTGCAATGGGTGGTGGGGGAACGGCAAAATGCGAAGTGCGTATTTCGGAGTCAAGGCCATTCGATGGATATAGAGTGAGGGTTGGTTCGCTTCAACTAATACAACTAAAGGCATGTGCTTCAAGAAGTGCGGAAAGCCCCCGTGCTACAGCCATTCAGCCTAAGATGCGGTCCTATTTTAGCTGCAACGCCTGTGAGTGATCCTTCATCGAATCTACGAGCACCTTTAACTGCAGTCTTTGATCCCATCCCTCCTGTCCAGTTTCACCACATTAACTTCATCCCTGTCCATGTGTGCATGTGACTGCCTGTATGCAGGACTGCCTGTCTGCGTGCATGTCCTTCCGCTTCTCTCTCCCCTCCCTCCCTCTCTCACACCAGTCATACACCATCCGGCTGAATTCGTCTGGTTGCTGGCGAGGCACGAGGGAAATCATTGGTACGATCCTGGTCCGACCATGCCGCTCCACAATCTTCGGGCGCGGCCGCCACACATGTCGACATGACGCCGCGACGTATCGACCAACCATGGGCTGCGCTCAGTCGAAGGCGACCCCGAACGTGACGCAGTCGCTAATTGGACGGCAATATCCCGTGACGAGAGGGAGCATGTAGATGGGCACTGAGTGGCAGAACTAGACTGTCGGGCAGGGATGCCTGTAAAATAGCCCGATGATGTTGGCAAGCAGGCACGAAATGGTGGCACATTTTCAGGATCATCGTGTATTGAAAGAAAAGATGTATCCAGGATTTGAAATATTTGATAGTTATGTAGCGAAATAATGTTCGTGCAATCTCCATGCAAGTTGGACTATGCTAGTTTATAATATTAACCTCCCTAGCCACTTATCGCTTTATATCTATTCATTTCGGAAACCTAATATTCACCTAATTGCGTGTATCCAAACGTCTGCAACAGCAGGAAGCGTTCAGTTTGTTCCGAAGCTTCCAAACCATTCATACGCGCATGGATATTTTCGCATTCCGGAATGGTTTCGGAATCAAGCGGAAAAAACGTACGCCTTTTTCTGTGAATCAGTTAGAAATGCATTGATGAACGCCAACATCGCCTTAGGCAGTAGCGGCTACCGGCGAAACAATACTCTTGTTACTGTGGCCTGTACCTTGTGACAGAATACTAGACTCCACGTAATTCTAGTCCATGCTAAAATGACGAGGAAGCTACTTTGTATACAGTATGGCGGCGGTGCCAACACAGATACTGCAGGGAATTACGGCATGGGCTCCACTTCATTAGACAACTTTGCATGCAAATGCAATTCGCTCAACTTTATTTAACCATGCTAAGCTGACTAACTTTTAATACATGTTCTAAGCTATGGACTGCAATAATAATAAACGGTCGTATTCTGAGATAAGATGTCGAAATTGCATGTTGACAAAGTGCATGTGAGGTCTGTACTCACCAGTGCAAAAGATTCGAATGCGCACCTCCGAGGGCAAAGCATCCTCCAGCATGTATGATTGGCGTCACAAATAGTTTGGCAGTCAGTCTGCGCGTTCTGGCACCTGGACATTCTGCATAGGTGTTGGTATGGTGGAAAACATTACACCTGTGTAGAATATTCAGGTTCCAGGAGGTTCAGCCTGATTGCAAAGCTATTTGTGATGCCAATAGTGCCTATGTGTGGCGGGAGACAGCATAACTATGCAGGACATTCGGGTGTCAGGATGCCTAGCCTGGCTGCCAAGCTATTTGTGACGTCAATAGTACATATCACATGGGAGGACACGCCGTACATACCACGACGGTCACGTTGCAAGATCAACTTTGGCACGCCCTTAATTCAGAACCTCTCAGGTTACGTCTATAGCATGGCATCATGTTGTACGCACTCATTAAGCCATGAAGGATTATGCGTTGTACCCTTTTTGCGAATGCATTTTCGCGCCCACTTGACTTGTAGCCTTTCATGCGACCGCAAGACGGGGGGGGGGGGGGACGGCGAGTGGTTAAGGTGTTGAGCTCTGGGTGCCCCGGGTTCGGCACTCGCGTAGCTCGGGACATTTCCCAATCCCGCGGCCAACCGGCGAAACAGTGTGGGCGGTGCCATTAGCCGTGAATGTGCATAGTGTGGCGTAAACCACCAAATAAACAAGCAAACAAACGACCGCAAGGGCTCAAAGCTTGACACCAAGAGGTTCTACCCCGGATAACTGGTTCCGCATCGGAAGTCCCAGCAATTGTTCCGGAGTTATACAGACGGTACAAACACTACCAAACAGAGCTCGGTGGGCAGACAAGCGCCTCAGCCGGTGTGAGACTAGTGTCCTGGGTCGCTACCGGAGATGACGGCACTTGGAGAGTACCGATCGCGCCGTGAGATTAAGCGCCCACCAAGCATCGTCGGTGCGCTGGGCTCCGGGAATGATCCGCCAAATAGGTGTTCACGCTATGGCAGTTAAGGTCCGAGACGCATGGTTACGCGAGAAACACAGGCGAGTTTACATGTACACGAACGTTGGCGTGGTAACGACCGCGTGCTATTGACTGAAATGAGTGAAACTGGAAAATATTACAGTTTTAGGTGATTTGCATACGTGAACTATTAGCAGCGGAAACTACCTTATCACGAGACACAAGACAAAAGCCCTTTGACCAGCGGGAGTGGGTTGAAGTCCGGTATTTTAAAAACAGTGGTGGTATATTGGGCTCCCTCAACATATAATTATATTATCCTTCTTTTTCACAGCCCATTTGGACAAATACCACTCGAAATCCGGTGAATTTTAACAAAAGATGGGTACATTGAGCATCTTCAAATACTCTTGCACTTCTGACGCAAGTCCTGGATACGTCACTGAAGGGGGAGGCTGGCAGCACCGAAAGTTGGCCGCCGCTAAACGGGTGGGTTAGGTTCGCCAGTGACCGAAAGCTAGTCGAAAGCTGACAACGTATGACGCTTGCTTCGTGGGTATGCTTGGCCATGCAAAACAACGATAGCAGCTACAAGGTGTCGATTAAAACATAGCAGGAAGATCCAAACATCCACGTTCATTTTATATTGAGCGTCATGTAACACATCATATACAACGGAGGATGGTTTGGTCAGAACTAACAAACTTGTAAGTGCCAGGGCACTAGCAAAGTTGTTAAACCAGAGAAGTTGGTGTTGGGAACAGAGGAAGTTCGTGCGACGTGTACTAAATGATGCAGACTTGGAGAAAGCGCGCTTCACATATACCAAAGCGTTCCCACGACCCTGACTTGAACTACTACCCTTACATTATCCACCAATGCTAGCTGCTTGAAGTAATGTTGGAACAGGCATTTCCTCTATTTTGCTTCTGCCCATTGTTGCATATGCCCACTTTAATATTCCTTGTTTTCTTCTGGGATCAGTTGCACGGGCATCGACTGCGAAGGATTTTCTTTGGGATGGTGGCATTGCGAGCGTCCTAGCGATGTGGTCTGAAGACCAATACCCAATATCGAATAAAAGCAATATCGTTTCAGTTGGCAAACTGTGGCCGGAGTCCAATGAACGCGCCGTTCACTTGTACGGGTTATTTCTCGCTGGTTTAAGCCAATCAGTACTGCCCCATATGTGCATTCATCAGCTGAACTCAGTAGCTATTTCACCGCACTACGCTGCACTCCGCTATCTGGAATTAGTCTACCAATTTTTAAGTTCCCGTGGTGCATGAGTCGCAAGATTGAAAAAATGTTTCCTGACCTACCTAAGGTCGGCATCAGGGGTTATTCCTGTTTTGGTCACGGGTATGAATTCAGCATTTTAATTCGATGACTACATAAAATGCGGCATGAACACATATCGGACATTGTCCCCATCTTCGTACGATTTCATCGTTCCTGGAAAAACCACAAATGTCGCACAGGTATTGCGTTTCCGTTTAATGCCACATAATACAGAGAAATCAAGCCGTGATTTACAAGACAAAATTCTTGTCACATTGAGCTACCCAAACTTTCCCAGTCCATGTGCATCGAAGTCGGCATGCGCACTCCGAGACTAAGGTCGACAAAGAAACGCAAAGTTGTAAGTGTATTGTCATCATCGATTCACAGTTCACGAAGTTCACAAACTCAGTATTTGCAAAGTTGTAAATGTATTGTCATCATGTATTCACAGTTCACGAAGTTCACAAACTCAGTATTTCTGTACGCTGGAGCCTGCAGATAGACGAAATATCGGCTCCCACTGGCGTGCCACATAAATATGGGCATTGCGCTGACATAAGGAAACCACACTGACGGCACATCGAACTTGATTATGCACAAAACCCATGCGCATTCAGCAGGTCGTACGCCTTAAATGTGTCCGAATCGACCTATCTGAGCGCGTACATTTGCTACACGTTCACCTGGAATAAGCGGGCAATCTTGTCCTCAACGAAACCACCTGGGTGGTTATGCCCGCGAACATCCCACAACGGACAACATCGTAGCTGACCACAGTCGTAATGGTCACACTCACCACCAGCCCACTGCTCTGACCCAAGACCCCGTCCAGGTCAGTATAGGTCAGCAGGTCCGCAGCTCTGCCACTCGCCGCCGCCGGACTGGGGCCCGGCCGTTGGTTGGTTGATTATTGGCTGTACGACACATCGACCGGTAAGTCATGTAGCATCGCCAATCTCTGACGCCGATTGGTCGCGGGCCAAGAGTGGCGACAGGTCAGACTCGAACCCACAATCTTTCGATTGTGAGACAAGCAACTTACCCCTAGACCACTCGTCCCTGGGGGTGGGGGGATGGGGCGGCCGTGACCCGAGGTCACCGAGGTCACGCCAGGTCCCTGACGCGAACGGTTCGTCGGACGGCGTTGTTGTAGCCCTCCTTGAAGTGGTACCAGACGTCGGTGCGCAGCAGCCCACCCGACTCCGACGCGTCCGCTGAAACACGGCCGACTGTCAACTGGACGCACCGGACCGTCGGCGCCCGGCTCCACGGCGGGTCTGGAAAGAGCCGTGGCTTCCAAACTTCCACACGGTTTTTTATTGGTGCAACAGGTCGGCTTCGCAAAGTGCACCGCCTCAGAGCTCGACTCACCGTTCAGTGAAATTGGCATATTTGCATGAGTTTGAACTGTGTGAACTTGGACAATAGAAGACCTGATGCACAATCACACATGCATGCAAATGGTATATAACTGCAGTTTAATGTATAACTGTTAATATTACAATTTTCACATACAAAATAATCGATAAGAAGTGAAAGAAAACTAGATGTTAGGTGACGTGCAACAACTCCACTGAACGTCGGGACGTTAGTTCCCAGCAGCCATTTTAGCCATTATACTGTAGTCTGCTGGTCGGACGTTTCATAAGACATGCATCCCATCAACGGCCGGATCATTTTGTAAGCATGGCTCGCAACGGATTCCGCCTGGTCGCGGTCGTTCCATCAGCCCCTGCTGCACTGAATTACCAAGATGCTGGTGAGAAGGCAGATAACGCACCTCGGTTCGGTCAAGTGGTAAGGCTTAGTCGACTCCAACAAAGGAAATAGTCAGCTCCATGCATGATCGTTTTCTCTATAATGCCGCTTCTTCTAAACATCGGATAGTCAGGGTTGATAGAACCTCATCTTGTTCACCTAGGGGTTGACTAGGAACTAATAGGAAGGCTACAGCATACATAGCATAGTTTTTGGAGGCTCGTATTTTCGAAGGGCCACGCTACTCAGACCATTGGGAGCTCAGTCTAGGGACAGGCCGGGATGGGGAGGTCAGTGCTGCGGCATCCGATAGCTGTACTAATTTGCCTACAACACCTCTGCACCCCAACCCCGATATTAATTTGCATCCGGGTCTGGGACGTGCTTGTTCAACGGCTGGCTAGGACGCCTCTGCATGCCACCTCTGGGACGTCTGTGTACCCCAGCCTGTGACGTCTCTGTACCTCACCGCTGGGACGGATGTGCATTTCGACTTGAAACGCATCTGTACCGCATCGCTGGAACGGCGGTGTACCCTAACCTGGGACGTCTGTGCATCTCGACCTGGAACGCCTCTGCACTCCAACTCTGTGACGGGTGTATGCGACCTCAGACGCCTCTACCCCGGCTCTGGGACATGTGCTATGTGACCTGGGACGCCTCTGTACCCAGCTCTGGGACATGTGCTGTGACCTGGGACGCCTCTGTACCCAGCTCTGGGACATGTGTACGTGACCTGGGGCGCCTCTGTACCCAGCTCTGGGTCATTATGCACCTGGATGCGAGATGCCTCTACACCGCGGCTATTGACGCCTTTGCACCCCGGCTGCAGACGTATTTGTATTCTAGCCCCGATCTCCAAGCCCGGCACTGAGCGTCTCCGCACCAGTTTAACAACACAACCCGTCACCACCGCCGACGACCGGCCGGGACCTGGCCCGTTTCCATTCACGACTTTAGCTACATAAACGACAAATTATCGGAGACATTCGCACAAATGAGCGCGGCATTGACGCCGCGAACGTGCTGAGACTGCGAAGAACCGAAGCTGCCTCCTGCGGGGGAAAGAGAAGGCGAAGGAACGGGGAAACGTAGGGAGATAGAGAAAGAGGGGACGAGCACAAAGGACATAGAATAATGTCAAAAGAAACAGTTGCGAAAAGTGTGCAGTTGAAATTTTAGAGGGGTAAGTAGGGAGTGTTACTGTAACAAACATTCCAACCTATGGAGAGCCGAATCCCCACTGACTAATATTACTTTAGCCACCGGTCGAATTAGCCGAGTGTAATAAGATGTAGATGCCGAGTGTAATAAGATAAGATGCCGAGTGTAAAGAGTACACAACCAAAGGAATGATTACCGCATGAACCGTAAATTAGGAAGATTTCATGCGGCCGTCTGAAATATGAAGAAACTGTATAATACGCCAGAAAGCAACACGAACACTGCCGGGAAAACAGAACAACACAGAGTACGTCTCACACTCGGCATGACTCAAGACACGGCCACACCACGACTGTAAAATAATTGACCATGTGGCCTGGAAATTTACAGTTAATGGAATGTGCTATTTCATCCCGCCTTAGGTTTTACCATTTTGCCACATGTGTGGGCAGTCATTATACACACGACTGCTAAATAATGTAAAATGCATGTGACTGAAGAAAGGTTCCTTTTTAACCTTAAGTGACGATCCTTTGTTTTCTTCCAATCTTCCACTATTCCCAAGCAACTTCTTTCTTCATCCGCGCAGTTAATGGTGAAATAATTTTAGGACATTGCACCACGACAACAGCACGGCTTTAGTGCCGGGGATACTGATGTTCACAATTGCAGCGGATGGTGTCGATACATCACGACCGGCAGATGTGCCGCCGGTGCCGTCGACGCAAATGTGGATCGGATGGCGTGCCGATCACACATGAGCTGCCAACGTGACGCAACACGCCGACTCGACATGACGTGACGCGACAAACAGGCGCCGTCACAGCCGTGACGTGTAATTGGGGTGTGGAGAACGTGACGCGGCCACACACACATGCCGCAACACAACAGCCTAAACTGCAGCTTCGCAACACAACGATGGAAACTGCAGCTTCGCAAGACAACAGCGACAAACATCACACGTCAGCCTGCTCCCGGCGCTGCGTCACAGCGTCACCGAGCGGTACTGAGACCGCACGACGGCGGCGCTACACACACGGACCTATGGACTGGCGGGCTGTGACGATCCCGGCCGACCGGGACGTCTGCGAGCACCGTTACAAGTGGGCCCAATGCGGAATGGCCTCTTCGCGGGAATTTTACGATTGTGGCCCACAGCGGACCTATAATCGTTCCGCCGGGCTGGATTGTGCGCGGCCGATATCGACAGTCAATCTCTTCGCCTCCGTCACACCGCCTGTCGCGACCACCTTAGCGCGGCTTTCACTCACCCCGATCGTCGTCCGGCTGTCTCTGCCGTGTCTCCAGCACACGTCCGAAGAAGTCCCTGGGCGCCTGACGAAGAAAATACGGACATTTGCGACGACTGGACACATAACAGCCAGCCGTTCCCGGCCGTGTGGACAGCTGTGCTCGCGTACGTTTATTGGGGTTTAGGGGCGCATCGACTGCAGTGGTCACACAGCGTGTTCGTGTACGTGTCACGCTGGTGCGTGACGAGTGTGAGTCCATGGTGCCAGCGCTGGTGCGGGAGGGCCACGAGGGCCCATGGTGACACGGCTGGTGCGGAGGGTCATGGGCCCATGTTATCACCGTTGGTGCTTGAGGGCCATGAGAGCTCATCGTGCCATGGTTGGTGCGTGAGGGGCACGAAGGCCCAGTGTGTTACGGTTGGTGCGTGGGGGACATAAAGGCCCATGGTGGCACGGCTATTCCACACGGATTAGTGTCACGGTGTGCAGCACCTGCTAAGTGCAGTGCAACAGTTGCCTTTTCCTCGTCGGTAGCACTGCATGAAAAGTCGTCTGTGTAGACGCTCCCTATTGTGTCACGGTCGCTCAAACAGAGAGCAAATGTGGTTCACGGGGAAACTAATATGGGAGGCAGTACTAGAGCCGACTCAACGGAGGCGGATCAACGGCGCGACGGTAACAGAAACCAGTGACTTGATTTACAAAGTAGATCTACTTTTAGTTCATAGAGGTAGCTTTCGATCGGTGTGCCTCTGGTAGGGCGCAGATGATACGAGAGGCACACCAAAACAAATCACGGTTCATCATCAAGATGTTGATTTGCACAATCATGTTGCAAATCAACATCTTGGCCGGAAACAGTAGGTGACACATAATTAACACATGTGAATTGGATATAAGTACAAATGTGTGTCACATATTAGTGAATACGTAAACAGTTTATACCACACAGCAGCAGATACATGTACTATCCCTCTAGCAGCGGGGATATTAGTAAATGCGCAAACAGTTTACACCACACAGTAGCAGATACGTGTACCATGACTCTAGCAGCGGGGACAACCGCGTCCAAGCCCACCTTGTCAGCGTCCGGACGGTCGGCGATGGGCTTCGGTTTAAGTTGCTTCAGGTGGTTGGGTACGGCAGACAGCCCAGTGACTGGGGCACCGGTCTGGTCGTCAGGCGACGCGCAAGGTCCAGCGGATGGTGAAGCCGAGGATGCAGCGGAGGGTGCAGCGGAGGGTGCAGCGGAGGGTGCAGCGGAGGGTGCAGCGGAGGGTGCAGCGGAGGGTGCGGCGGAGGGTGCTGCAGCGGCGACGGCCTCCTGACGTGACGGAGCCGCCTTGGCTGCAGCCGTCTGACGCGCCCGCACCGCCTGCTGTGTCTCAGCCCCGACATAGGCCGCCTGCCGACACAGTCAGAACAACAGTCAGAACAACAGTCAGAACCGTGTCTCAGCCACGACATAGCCGCCTGCCGACACAGTCAGAACAACAGTCAGAACAACAGTCAGAGCGCCCGCACCGCCTGCTGTGTCTCAGCCCCGACATACGCCGCCTGCCGACACAGTCAGAACAACAGTCAGAACAACAGTCAGAGAACAGCCCGCCTACCGCCTGCTGGTCTCAGCCCCGACATAGGCCGCCTGCCGACACAGTCAGAACAACAGTCAGAACAACAGTCAGAGCGCCCGCACCGCCTGCTGTGTCTCAGCCACGACATACGCTGCCTGCCGACACAGTCAGAACAACAGTCAGAACAACAGTCAGAACAACAGTCAGAACAACAGTCAGAACAACAGTCAGATCAACAGTCAGAACAACAGTCAGAGCGCCCGCACCGCCTGCTGTGTCTCAGCCCCGACATACGCCGCCTGCCGACACAGTCAGAACAACAGTCAGAACAACAGTCAGATCAACAGTCAGAACAACAGTCAGAGCGCCCGCATCGCCTGCTGTGTCTCAGCCACAACATACGCCGCCTGCCGACACAGTCAGAACAACAGTCAGAACAACAGTCAGATCAACAGTCAGAACAACAGTCAGAAATACAACAGTCAGAACAACAAAAAAGTCAGAACAACAGTCAGAGCGCCGCACCGCCTGCTGTGTCTCAGCCACGACATACGCCGCCTGCCGACACAGTCAGAACAACAGTCAGAACAACAGTCAGAACAACAGTCAGAACAACAGTCAGAACAACAGTCAGAACAACAGTCAGAACAACAGTCAGATCAACAGTCAGAACAACAGTCAGAGCGCCCGCACCGCCTGCTGGGTCTCGGCCCCGACATACGCCGCCTGCCGACATCAACAGTCAGAGAGACGCAAACGGTTCAAGGGTCGGAGGGGCACACAGCCGAAGGGGCAGACTCACAGGGGCATAACATCAGATGGGCTCTCATGAGGGAGTGAGAGCGGGAAGACATACACAACTCTTAAACTGTCTGTGGAGACGCGAGGGGAGGGTGGAAAACTTAGCATAACACTCATTTGATGAAACTTGTTATATGATATTTAGATCCAGTGCATGAAACATGAAGCTTTCCAGAGGAAGACGGAACAGTGGCGGTGTTCGATACCGTACAAAAAAGTGAACATACATCAGACCAACGATGAAACAATCTAGCTGATTAGGCGCACCATCTACAGATGCCGTCAGTTGAATGTGCATAAGGGGGCTGAGCTCCATATCAAGTATGCAGTAATGCCATTTGCAACATATAAGCACGTAATGCCGACCAACTCCAAAATTGGCTGCGACGACCCCAGTGTACAATATCAGTGATTGACTGACTATTTGGGCTTAAGGGCGCGCCGACTACAAGGTCGTTTAGCGCCCATACGATCAGACGAAGATAAATGGGACATATACGCTGTCTCAATACATAGATTCGACAAGTTCCGTGCTTTCCATAGAACGCGGAGCAGTTTATGGAAGGCAGGTAAGGTACAAGGCGAGGAAGGTACAAGGTAGAAAGACACCAATGACAAGTGGAATCATTGGCCATTACAGGTGAGGAATCGAGCTCTGCGTCTCCTGAGAACGCTTACGCGTTGTCACATGCTCCCTGTATGTTCATAATGTGGCACTTCTCGGTGTCAACAAACAGTGTTGTGAGTGACAAACAGTAGTGTTAAAATAGTAGGTTGGCGCAACTCGCTATGGAAGCGATGCTTAGGATGATGTTACAGCCATTCAACCTGAACTTTGAGCCAATAACGTATGCAAACGAAAATGTATTTCATACATTTTTGGAGACGCCTAATGTAGGGAAACCAATATTGACAACAATAATAATATAATGCTGTCAACAAAAGATAATGAATTACATACCACATCACAGGTAATCCCGTTACATATAATATTGCTGCGAGATGTCTGTGTACCATAATCCATAATGGTGAGCATAAGCACCATGCTTATACACGTTTGAAACGAGGCATGGAAACTTGCCAAGCACAGCAGGAAACACGATGTCAATATGAATGTGGGAAGGGTGTCTATTCAATGGCCAGATAGTAGTAAATTTCAACCTAATTCACGAATAATGCATCCCTACGATGCCGGACGTCCGTTTCAATGCAGCTACTCACCAGCATACGTGCTACTTAACTACTAATGGCCTGCAGTGTTGTGCCGGTTGATATCGCGTGATCCACATCAACTGAAAGCAGCTAATTAAATGCACCACGGCATGGTCGGGCATATCGATGTTGCCAGCTTGAGCAATATAAGACCAAAGCAAAACTGTGACAACCAAGGCAAGGTAGCGGCGACAGCTGGCACCGCTCCCGTCACAGTGAGTCACAGCTGTCACCGCTACCGTTACAGTCAGCGACAGCTGTCAGCGTTACCGCCACAGTCAGCAACAGCTATCACTGCTACCATCACAGTCAGCCACAGTCAGTATCATTTCCACAGTCACAGTCCGCTACAGCCAGTCACAATGATCGTCACGCTCACAATATATAATCCTAAGCATGACCCCGGTCCCAATGAATGCATGTTTGCCTTGGCTTTGTGGTACTGTTTGCATGCGTTCCATGGCAACAACTGTATGCTGTCTGTTCCCCATTTATGGCGGCTTGCTGATACCCCGGAGGACTATTTGCTGCGCCATTGTTGTATGTATTGATCAATATCATCATTATTGCATATTAATTACCGCTACTATTCTTGGCATTGTGATGACAGTACGGGTTTGATTGGTATTATCACAAACACAGTTATAGTTGCTGTAGCGGTTACGACTGCAATGAGACCCACGATCGCGGACAGTAAAAGGGCACCTTAGACTACTCCTCCCCTGTGTGTGTGTGTGCGCGATTGCCAACTGCCGGTGCGCACGGGCAGCTGCGACCGACAGGTCGCAGTGGTGCAGCACACCGCCAAACATACCGCAAGCCAGCACCCAAATAACAAGCCAAACTCAGCCAACATGTTATGGTGGCATTTTCCAAACATACTGATTATACGGAATAGGCAATGAAAGTGTCATATATCATATCACAGTTACATGTAATATGTCAGTTTCTTTGAAATTGTACATATACATTCAAAATACTATATTTTGCAAAGATTAAAGTGTCGTACACGGCACCTCACGAGAATCACAAAATGCAAACTTCAAAATGCAAAACGTAATTCTGCATTTTGCGATTCTGAAGAAATGCACAACAGCTTAATGTCTGAAAATACGATATTTTGTGCAAAACATACTTATAATTTCAAGGTCATATTAAATGTAACTGTGAGATATCATCATGCTTCTTCAGCTAAATTGGAATGCATGCAACGCACATCATACATCATATATCATGCATTCTGGAGCTCCCACGAAATGGGTTTCCAGTTCCCCACGTCAATCACAAGAATAGTCATAATCTTGCTCCAAGCATTCTCAGCAACAGTGCACCAATCGTTAGATATGCATGTAACATAGACCGAAATAAATCATTAGCAAGACCCGTTGTCCATTCTTCAGAATCAGAGCTTGCAGTGAAAACAGCGCGCATCTTCGGACTTATCAAAAATTATCCGGAAGCCCGCCAGCCGCTGGGGTTCGCACGAAGTTCAGGCCAACGCAAACTGCCTGGACTGAGCCCTATCACGTGCGCCGCACTAACCCCTCACGTGGTGAACCACAAGATACGACATCGACCTGGCATGCCAACGTTTTCAGCCGAAAACACTCGCGGAGGCAATACAAAGGTCATCACGCTTGGCCATCAGCCGGCAATGGGTTCGCAGAATCGCTTGGCCATGCGTCCGATTGACCATAACCTTTGACGAGCGGTTTAGGGTGCGCCACTTCGCTCAACGCAACGTAGAGCGGGGCTATCTGTCTTTATTGCGTATACCTTCCGTACAATAGGACACTGTCCTGGTGATGACATGAATAGTGCGTGGAGCTATATGTCTAGGTACGGTTATGCTGGGGACTAGAACAATGGTAATAATCCTGATGATGCTATTTATGGTAATGGCAATGTTGACGTAGATGAGTAGGTTCTTCAGCCGTCGTAGTCGATGAGTAGGTTCTTCAGCCGTCTTCGTAGATGGGTAGGTTCTTCAGACGTCGTCGTCGATGGGTGGGTTCTTCAGTCGTCGGCAACACCGAAGGGTAGGTCCTTCAGTCGTCGTCGTCGTCGACAAATGGGTCGAGAGTTCGTGTATACAGACCATGAAATTCCTGCGCAGATGCCATGCGCTACCTAAACAACCAGCAGGGCAGGATCCCGTGATATTGCCTCAGATACCGCGGCTTCGGACGTTCACGTCCCCATCCACTTCCGAGAAAATTTGCGTTGTTTTTAGCCTTAAGACATGTGAGCGAGAGCCACCTTTCGATTTTACCTCTACAAAACATTCGAGATATATCACACCCGAAACGGCACTCTGACAATGGGCGTACATCTAGCCGAATTGCTCTGCAGGTTGCTTTTGGTATTAGCCGTAGCTGTTGTATCTAATAACCAGAAATAGTTGAGATCTGTCGCTTTGTTGTGAGTTAAAATGCAAATCTGCCTGACATGTTGGAAACAAGTGCTTGCGTATACCTCAACCACATTACAGCACGGCTAATTTGTGTCGCGAAGTGGTTCGGCTGAACATGGCGGCTTCTCCCTGATATATCGTTCACTAACTAGCCATTGTATTGCGGCCAACAGCAGCCGATTCCTGGTGACGTGAAAGAAGGTTACATCGTAGGAAATCCTGGAACGTTGGGCAGAGGCGGATGCAGGAACCCCAAAAGCCCGGCAGCTTCTTATTTCTTGTTGATCTGACTGTTTCTAAATAAAAAAGCCCATGTGAGAACACATTGATATTATGAATCACAGGTAGTTGGCGAGCGAACACAACTGTGGAACTATTATGTCTTCTTCGCCTATGATACCCACAAATATCAATTTTCTGTTGTCATGAGCATGACCTCAGAGGCATGTGATGTAAATAGCATATCTTGGCATCTCCGGAATCAAAAAGTCGAAAAATCGAAGTCGCCTGATATCCCTATGATCGTACGTGCTGTGATGAATGTTGGCGCCTGATTTTGAAGCATTTGGAGCGAAATACGTCCCTCGTCAAATCTTCCATCAGAGTCAGAGTCAGGAGCATCATGTTAAGGGCTGTCCTTACAGTTTCAAAGACAAAACAATAAATACTCTTTCAAAAAACAAAACAAAAACTATCCACATAGTCCCTTAAAAACATCTTGTAAGCCCTTAATAGGGCATTAAACACTTCGCTATGCTAAAACCTCCGGCAGCAGTCATGCTCCTCAATTAGTGCACTTGGATACGAAGTTCGGAAAATGTACCTCACCACGCTTTGACCTCCCTGGAACCGTCCTTGACGAACATCGTCTTGATTGGCTTCATGACACGTCGACCGTTGAGTCATGTAGCGTCGCCAATCTCTCACGCCGATTGGCCGCGGACGAAGGGTAGCGCCAGGTGAGGCACGAACCCACAACCTTTCGATTGTGAGACGAGCAACTTAACCCTAGTTGTCCCCGAACAACATCGTCTTAAGTAAGTAGATTGGTTGGTTGGTTGGTTATTGGTTTTACAACACATCGACCGTTGAGTCATGTAGCGTCGCCAATCTCTCACGCCAATTGGCCGCGGACGAAGAGTAACGATAGGTGAGACACTCGAACCTACAACCTTTCGATTGTGAGACGAGCAACTTACCCCTAGGCTACTCGTCCCCCGTCTTAAGCAACTAAGAACTCACATAAATTCCGTATACAAATTACTGTTGACGTACTTCAGAAAAGATGAGTAAATAGGTATATTTTAGTGAAAGCATGTCCTCGAACAACTCGCCCGAAGACACCTCGGAACAAAATAATATTTCCGACTTCTAGAACGTCTGCCAAATATTCTCCTCATACTCATTAATAGGAAAACAATACCGAACTTCAACCATAATATGCAGCTGTAAAATCAGAACAAGCCCTGTGTCGCTAGCTAGTTGGAATTCAGGGCGCATGGACAACTATGGCCATATTGCGCCAAACACAGCCATATCTCATCCACTTTGCACAAGCCAGCAACTAGTGCTTGGCAGCAACTAATAGGTGCTGCCGAGCTCTACCACAATAAGTCGAATAAAAGCAAGTATCCATATGAAAGTCGACAAGCTAACAGAAATGAGGACATTTGTCAAACACGGCTGCTAAAAAAATTAGCTGTACTCGCTGTAGAGTATATATTTGTATACTTTTCAAACACTCCAAAACTTTCCGTCTCCAATAATTGCTCAGGTATGCTATCCAGTGCCACCTATTGCATGGACTCGGAAGTGAACCTTCTGACTCATTTCTTACTCTCCCTGGACGCGCCTGTGGTAAGTACATAAACTATAGACTCCAAGCTAATGGTTCCTCAACACAGGCTGCCATGGTCGGTGATAAACGGCCTAATACTTTCGAAGATACCGACAGCACGAGTCGAATATATCATGAGGTGACAAATCATACGATTTTTCTTTCTCGAACATGCGCTTGAAAGCTCATTCCTGGAGTCGCTCTGAACGAAGAAAGTTGTTTTAACTGGCTATGAAAAATCGCCAAGTTCCAGGATGATGGCAGCAAGTGTCTAGTAACTTAATATCGGAAGCCACAAGGGAACACTTTGTGTCCTCCCCCATCCCCTCCCATTATGTGATGAAGTCAGTTGAGAACCCTAGTGCGAATATCGCAGGATGCGAACACTAAAATCATGAGAAAAAAATCATGAAAAATGCAGTGTGAACAGCCAACCTCCAAGCTTCACACACACACACACCCACCTCCGCGCGGCGCATTTTCTCCAGCTCGATTTCGCGCGCGATCAGCTGTTTGACGGTGTACGGCGCAGCCGGGCGTGCTGGCTGGTCGCCGAAGTACGCCAGCTCCTCCACGTTGCTGCGGAAACCCACACAACACACACGTGGGAGTCGGACGGCGGCGACAGTGGACACGAGGACGCGTGGCTCACAGCGGCCACCCCACGCGCGCGCGGCACCACCGCCAGGCCCGGCAACACATCGGAAACACTTGATTGAATTAATGGTGACCCCCTGACTGATGGGTTCAAGGGCGCGCCGACCACAGGGTCATTTAGCGCCCGTAAATGTTGTGGAGCCACCTCCAAACAACATCGATATGTACGTCAACTGGTCACGCGAATTTAAAGTTTGATTGCCACGACTATTCAGCCCTCAAATAGTCGACAGTGGACGGAAGTCGAACATCGACCGGCAGCCAGACCTCCCATTGTCAATAACGTAGCACAGTTGCACCGCACCTCATCGGTACTTCACTGTGACATGCACGCAACAGCCAGTCTTATAGTGCGCATGCCATAATGAGGTGTGGGACGGGTGCGGGCCCCGACAACTTCTCAGACACTACGCGGTGGCCAGCAAATTAGAAACGTCGCTGCTGCAGCAATGCGTTTGCTCAGAAAAAAACAGCACGATCCCAATGTTGCTCTATCATTAACAAAGCGAACATCAGAACAGTCATTTAATGCTTTGCAAACAGTGGCGGTTCACTTAGCATACTCACTGCTTCCCACAGCGCTCATTTCTACAAGCTGAAAATATTCTTTCAACACCACTAGGAATGCACGGTACGGGCAACTTCAAATAGAACCGCCACGGATACGTTTTTTCTTGTGGGTTTCAATCGGAGGGCCCTTCTCCAGCTGGACCAACTGGATGGATGGGAACCCACTGAACCTTTTTCGAGGGTCCGTGGGCCCCACTGAAGGGACACGGAATTCGCGTCTTGCACTACGGACCGGACCAGACTGGGGTCTGAACGTTACTCAAGCATCAAGCGCCCGTGTACAAAAATCCAGGGCTCCGTGAAACCTCTCTGAAAGACTGCCGAATCTCACCGAAACACCCTGGATCCCACCGCCGACACCTCCACCAGCATCGCCGTCGACCCAGACCGCGCATGGCGTAATTGATCCGAAGTATTCACGGCTATGAATGGATGATTCATTAACAGCAGCGCCACCATGACGCACAAGGTACGCAAACCCCTCGCGAGCAGCCGCGGCAGAAGGGCACGCCATCTCACCATGCAGTCGTACGTGAACAGCTGTTCACGGCTTCAGCATGTATTGGTACTGGGCATGCTGCTGACGGTAGGTGAGGTACCGTATGACGTGACTGACACGTGTACCGGTACTCACGGCTCCAGCACAGTGATACATTATTCGTAAAGGTGGAAACCACTTTTGTACTCAATCGACAGCCTCCCAAGCATCCGCTGCTTGGCTAACAATAGCGAATTTGAGTGTACACCAAAAGCATTTTATATATCACTAACCGGACTACTGTGCTCGTTTCGACATCTCACATCTAAAAAACCATTATTTTAGCCCTGGTACTGGCCGTCCTGGTCCCGTTGCTGGCCGTAGGCGGTAGGTGAGGTACCATATGACGTGACCGACACGTGTACCGGTACTCACGGCTCCAGCATGTACTGGTACTGGCCGTCCTGGTCCCGCTGCTGGCGGTAGGTGAGGTACCGTATGACGTGACTGACACGTGTACCGGTACTCACGGCTCCAGCATGTACTGGTACTGGCCGTCCTGGTCCCGCTGATGGCGGTAGGTGAGGTACCGTATGACGTGACTGACACGTGTACCGGTACTCACGGCTCCAGCATGTACTGGTACTGGCCGTCCTGGTCCCGCTGCTGGCGGTAGGTGAGGTTGTAGGCTATCATCAGCTGGAGCACGCGAGCCAGTTCCTCAGTCTCGCGCGCCGTGTACAGCTGACTGTTCACCTGACGACACGCACGGACAGAGTCACGCTCGATACCGGTGAACACGACAGTAGTGCTATGCGTGTTTACCCTAAGCATACATGATGTACAGCCGGATAATTAGTGACCCAGGTTGGCTGGTTATTGGCTTTACGACACATCGACCGTTGAGTCGTGTAGAGTCGCCAATCTCTCACGCCTATTGGTCGCGGGCGAAGAGTAGCGACGGGTGAGACTCGAACCCACAAACTTTCGATTTGAGACGAGCAACTTACCCCTAGGCTACTCGTCCCCTTAGTGACCCAGGTGCAGCAGGAGCTTTGAAAGTTGCAGCGCCAGCGTTGCTTAACTCTACATAGTTGTCCTCATTTGTGACTTTATGACGCAACACTTTCCTTCTGGCACAACTATGGAATTATTATTCACAACTTCCCAGGCTAACTAACCGAAACCTACAAAAGCTTATCATATGTAGGGTTGGATTTGTGGTTAGACATTCTGTGCTTGTAAATAATAATTATGGAACTATACATTTCGAAAATGGAAAATTGTATTCTTCTTTTTAGCTGAAAACTCATTTGTGTACTAGAAAAACGCGCTATCTGCTTTCTATTTCAAACTTAAGCAATGGCATTAGCCGTGATGGCATGTGGAGAAATCCGGCAATGTAAATGTATCACAAGGTTTTCTCTATAACTATACAACGTACTATCACTGGAATGGAACCCCGGATCACGAACCCACAGGTTTTTTAAAAACATTTCTATCAAAGAGCAATACGTTCGCCCCATTTTAATGTCACAAAACCTTCAACCTCCTAGCAAAGAGGACTGCTTTCTGGAACGAATAATGTTCGGGGCGAGGAAATACACGACAAAAGTATCTCTGCTCTAATCGCGTGGTATATGCGTGGGGAACACGAGTCTGCAAGTGTGCGTCGAAATCGAACGCTCGACGTATTGCCATGTCGTGATAGCGTACCGATCGTCCCGAGCTTCAGACGCAGCTCACCGGTTCCAAGCCACGTCTGCTGCCAAACACTGAAGCCGCCCGGAGCCTGGAACACCACTCAACGTCCCCAGGCTACGTCTGGTGCCGGAGCCTGGAGCACCACTCACCGTCCCAGGCTACGTATGGTGCCGGGGCCTGGAGCACCACTCACCGTCCCCAGGCTACGTCTGGTGCCGGGGCCTGGAGCACCACTCACCGTCCCCAGGCTACGTCTGGTGCCGGGGCCTGGAGCACCACTCACCGTCCCCAGGCTACGTATGGTGCCGGGGCCTGGAGCACCACTCACCGTCCCCAGGCTACGTATGGTGCCGGGGCCTGGAGCACCACTCACCGTCCCCAGGCTACGTATGGTGCCGGGGCCTGGAGCATCACTCACCGTCCCAGGCTATGTCTGGTGCCGGATACCGACGCTGTCCGGAGCCTGAAGCACCGCTCACCACCTCCAGGCTACACCTGGTGCCGGACATTGGGGCTGGACCGGGTCTGAAGCGTCACTCACCGGTCTCAGAGTGGGCCGGGCCACCTGTAGCAGGAACGGCAGCACGTCCTCGACCAGCGCCGCGCGGCCGTTGAAGCAGCGGGTGCGCGGCGACATCTCGGACACCATCGTGGCCAGCAGGTTCAGCAGCCGAGTGTGCTTCAGTCTGGCCTGTCAAGACGTCGGGCCCACATTGATGCCGGGTGAGGAATCAGCGGTCAGGATAGTCGTCCATGTCTGAGATGGGGGAGGGGAGGAGGGTCGATGACAATCATCGCCGGGCCGGCGAGCAAATCCATCTTTCCCGGGCCGGGGGACCGGGGGCTCTCGAAAGCGAACTTTCCCTATACTAACTTTCGACCTACGTAGGCTAGAGTAAAATTCAAAATATCGCAAGCAGAGGCCCCAGCATGGAAAGCCCAAAACATACCTATCAATTGAATTTCGGCAATTGTGTCGTGAAAGGTCACATTAAACCAATATACGAATCTGGAATAAAATATTTTGGGGAGAGGTTAGGGGCACTTCGACTAGAGTTCAGGTAGCTCAAATATTTGGAAACGGTGAAGAAAAACAGAGCCTGTTTTCCTTCAGCATTGTTTCTCAATAACGATATTAATGAATGTATATATACTGAGCAAAGCAAAATAGGGTCAGGGTAAGTCAGGCCGGCTCAGAATCAGGCTTCAGAACTAGCTTTCGAACTATGCATGCTAGAAACGCAAAGAAAATGTCATTGCCATGGATATATGTCTTAAAGCTAATACCAAAGCATATTTCTTTATTTTCCGCTATGTTGGGTTCCGTAGAGGTCACCGGAGGTTAACCCAGGGAGGTGACCCTTATCCTGGAGAAGTCCCGGAAAATATGATTACATATCTCAGGATCTCTCAGCAGAACAATGCAGGCAAGATATGTACATCTGTTTAATATTCGAAAGTCAGGTTTGTTCAGATAGTATAATCAGGTCAAGTCAATTCAAGCTTGAATGCTACCGGTACATCGCTTTTCAAGCACACGATTTCTGCATCCAAAGAATAACTGATTGTGTACTGAAACATCTTTGGAGACTCTCCAGCTTCTGACATCGTAACCGGACCTACGCCGGGACAATATACAGTGATAGGACGAACACTTTAACCTTTGACTAAGTATACAAGGTTTCGAAAACAATTCCACAGAAAGGTCAGAGCAGATCCAGTGAGGTCAAATCACATGAAGTCAGGTTATCTCAGGTCATTGGTTGGCCACTCAATGTCATGTCCCAAGATTAGGTTGACGTTGAAACTGAATACAGACAGAACTTAACAGGTAACAGCAACAGTATGTACAAGATTGTTGTGTGTAGGTTTACATGCAATATATATGTCATATCATATCATATATTTTCTGATAAAAACGAAAAAAGATATACTGACCTGACCTCCGGTAAATTATAAATCAGAATGCGTATGATGTGCCCTTGATCATCTTCTGCAAGATACATTATCCCACATTTTTCAATCATCCCCACTCAATATAGTAAAAGAAAATAAATGCATACATTGGTCATACCCCAGGCCAGTAACATTGGCATTAATCGGACATTCGAGATAGCCAAGTTCTTCGTCTTGATAAAAAAAACACCATATGAGACTGGCGTTCATAAGTTGAAACTATTCCGAATGATAGCAATGAAGACTTTGCAACACTATACTTCTTGACCCAGCCCGGATCCATGATCTTTTATGAGTCTGAGTCTACTCATTCGGCCCTTACCCCGCAAAATCCTGGCGGGGAGCGGGCTCCCGAGAGCCACACAGGGACCTGAAGATAGTCATGCAGGCTGAAAGTCACCACTGTGATGGGACAGGTTGTGCGAGAATGGTTTCAACATTCATCCCATGCTCTGACACATTGCCATGAAATACGCAAGTGTTCGCAAAGATATCAAGGTACTTCATTTAGCACCAACCACGGTTGAACAAATTGGCTGTAACTGCTTCTTTGGCATCTATAACAATATTATCTGGCAAAAATGCCCTCTATTTTCCCACTTATATGCTGAATTGTGAGTTTGACAATGAACTGCTCTGTGATAAAGTGCTCAATGTTCACTGAAAAGTACAAGCTAAGATACTGATGCCACAGGCTTGGATATAAATGTCTTCTCCGTTTAGTTCTCACAATTTTCCACTCCACATGCAGGATTACAAAGCACAGATCCAGTCCGGACACCAAAAGCGTGTTTCTAGCACGTGAGTAGCCAGCCTTTGTCGTCAGTTACCAGCCTGGTCGCCAGGGCTATCTGGCCGATCTGTCTCTGCATGCCCTGCTGGGACCACCAGTCTGACCCATCCCGGTATCAGTCTGACCTCTGTGCCGGCGGTAGGAAAGATGGGTCGAGTCCGCTGCGAAGAGCCCAAACAGCAGATGCATCGCCACCCCCGGATAAGTCTGATACGGCATCAGCACGTAGTTCTGCGTGTGCTGCAGCTCGGTATCCAGCACGTCTCCGAAGCACAGCCAGTCGGTGCCCAGAGCCACCTGTTGACAGCCAGATGAACGACAGTTGGCCACACTACATGCCAGGTGATTTCGGTTCACCTTGGCTGGAACGCATCCTCAATTAGGCACAACCATCGCTTATAGTACAAGTAGTGATAGTGTAGCATTTTCCCATACTTAAAATACTAGCATTCCTGCAACAGCAAAAGCGACTATGCACTCGATCATTTTACCATAGGTCAGTCATCAACCGAGTAGTAAAGCACAACAAAATGGCGTTGGCAAAAGCAACACCACTTCCGGTGAAGATTCTAAATACTAGAATACAACTATATATAAACCAAATACAACTATTCTTCCCACGCAGGACATCACGTATTCGCACCGTCTTCATGTTCATGTCCTTAGTCTTGGCGCCGAGGTAGTTCTCGAAGATACCCTGTGCCATCTTCTGGTACTCGCCACACGAGGTGAGAACGCGCACTATCCAGCGAAACCTGCGCCGGAAGTGATACAGCAATGGGTACAACTGCCAGTGTCAACTGCCAGACATACAGCGACCTGAGTTTGTACGAATACGCAGCCCTTTTGCTGTCGATGCTTGAACTTCGGTTGAAATACACCATGGACTCTCCATTCAATTCCAGCCCCCCTCCCACCATTCCATTCTCCTGAACAATCCACCGCAAAGAACCTGATCACAACATTCTCCATTGCAACGTCATCCTACGCATGTCAGTGTTGCGAACAACTCAGCTGTAGGTGTCACGTTACCGTTAACAGTTAACAGCCAGTAGCCTACCAATTAGCAACAGCCACATAAAGTAGACCTCCTACCGATCAGCAACAGTTACATAACATCAGCCTCCTACCAATCAACAGCTACATAATGCCAGCCTCATACCAATCAACAGTTACATAATGCCAGCCTCCTACCAATCAGCAAGTTACATAACACCAGCCTCCTACCAATCAACAGCTGCATAATGCCAGCCTCCTACCAATCAACAGCTACATGTCAGCCTCCTACCAATCAACAGCTACATAACGACAGTCTCTCACTAACCAGCAACAACTGCATAACACCAGCCTCCTACCAATCAGCAACAGCTACGTAAAGTCAGCCTCTTAACTCAGCACCAGCTTAAAAAAAACGACAGCCTCCTACCAATCAGCAACAGCTAAATAACAATCAGCCTCCTACCGTCGTTTCGCCGCCATAACGCACCTAGAGCACACTGGCTCTGGCCGATATATCAAGCGCCGGATCTGGCCGAGGGGTCTGTCCCCGGGGAGGCGGCTTTAGGGACCTAACCTTGACGGTAGAGTTTTGTCGGGGATCCAGAAGGGATGACATGCACAGCATAGCGTTGACAATCCGCATACACTACCGCTGGTGACCGTAGACAGCTACCGCGGCAATCCAAACCACGTGAGAAAGGTCAACAAAATCAGCGAACACCACCAGTACATCAATCAGTAGAGCAACTCGTGCGACCCAGCGCACGACCGCAACGTGCTACCACGCAGCGGGGGGTTCCCTCTGATGTTGCCACCAGATCCTCCGTCATCGAACACACGTGCCGCCCGGCTGCCCGCCCGCGCCCGAGCTCACCTCTCCGCCAGTGTAGTGCCGTCTCCCGACATGCGCGACGCCTGGCCGGCCTCGGAGACCAGGTGCCGCCTGGACACAGTCACACGCCGTTACCGACACGTCTCCCGGTCATGTCACGCCACTTAGCGAGGTGAAGAAGAGGAACTCTGGGTTCTTTTACGACGCATTCAACCGCTAGGTTATATAGCGTCGCCAATCTCTCACGCCGATTTGTCGCGGGCGGACTCGGCAAATGCCGTCGGTTGTGAGATTCGAACCCGCAATCTCGCCATCAAGAGTTCGATGCTCTACCAACTGAGCTACCGCGGCCCCAGCCCCTCAGTGAGGTGAGGTCAGACGTCATCAGTATCATGTGACGCGGCAACAATACGTGAGCAGCATCAAATGGGCACTGCTTCGATGCTACGACGTGAAGCAGCACTATTTCTCTCATGCGTTGCTACAGTGGTTATCTTGGCTCGTAACATGCAGATAATCTCAATCACACCATGTGTCCAAAGCACGCTGTGCAGCACAGTATCCAGACTCAGCTCAACGTCAGACACTAGAACCACGCCACCGCTTGGCAGCACAAAAGGTCACCGAGTCTCACTGACGTCAAGCACGTTGTAGCATCATACGAGTGTGAATCAATGGAGAGCATAGTGGGCAGCGACCAACTGGACCTTCGTGACCGACTTCCGTGATGTCACCAGATGCAAATTGTGCCCGGTCAAGTCAGCAGTGTCGCGTCATCGCGGAAATAACAAACGGTGTCAATAAATTTGATTGAAACATTTAGTAAAGGGTGCAATTCAATTATTGTTTGTATATTTCATGGTTCACGACGCACTTTATGCACATTCACGGCTAATGGCGCCGCCCACACTGTTTCTTCGGTGGGCCGCGGGATTGGGAAATGTCCCGAGCGAAGCTAGTGTCGAACACGGGACCTTTGGGTGCAATTAAATTAGACTAGACTGACGCTGTCGGCGTTCGATGAACGCGAGCACCGACCATCGCAAACGACGAGGGAGACGTGATACATATAACCCCGCTGGTAGTGTGTTAATACAGATACAACTATAAATGCATAACTCGGTGTTCCAATTCCATGGAATAGCCGGAGAACTAATGGAAGGTCGGCGCACTTGGTTTCTAAACGTACCAACAACATGAATGCAAAGCCATGGAATTTTACACTACGATGCTACACAGTAGGTTAGTCCGGTTTGCACACTTTTTGACAAAATCGATAGCAGCTCCCCTCATTGATGCATTTTTGGCCGCTGAACACGATGGAAGGATCAGAAATGCAAATTTCTCACATCTTTCGATGGCCCCGGCCACTTGAAGATTTTGGCTGAGACAAAATGTTTGACATTTTGGTATATCATAATCGGACTGGTGGGAAAATGAGTCCGCTTGAGCATTACATCGTCGAGGCAATTCATTTTCGATCAATTGGCACCGTTTCCAAGATTCTAGCTGTCTTATTACCTCAGATTTCGCCTTCTGAAGTATGGAAGGTTCGGGCGGTTCCCTGGGCTACCAACAGATGGCAGGCTAGCGAGCCCGACTGCTTTACACTGTCCTTACTCCGTCGCCTCCCCCCTGCATGTGGCAGGGAATGCCAGTTCGCAGAGGCTTGTCTAGCAGACACGCCAGCTCATCGCCGCCAAGTGGGCGGGTCAGGGGTGTACCAGGTGGCTTGATATCTGCCTGGTGGTGGAGATCCGGGCCCGAGCTATCCAGCTCATCGGTGAGGCCCGTCAGCACCGGCAGCCAGGGCAGCCAGTCCGGGCTTACAAATGCCCGGAAATCAATTTCCGGACCAGAAACTTCATGGAGTTGGTGGATTTGCTGCACCACCAGGCAGATATCGAGTCACTTCTGACCCGCCCACTTGGCGGCGATGAGCTGGAGCGTCTGCTGGACGAGCCTCTGTGAACTGGCATTCCCTGACACATGCAGGCGACGGAGCGAGGTGTAAAGCTGCTCATGGAGTCGGCGGCGGCTGTCACGGGCAGGGACCGCCAGGGCGGCTATAGCCTGAATAAAGTAGCCTTCCGTCGCCGGTTCCGGGCCAGTGAGTGAGTGAGCGCCGCTGCGGCAAGTCTCAGAGCGGCGGGCTGTTGCGGCTTGCCCCGGTGGCGGCGGCGGAATGGTGATGACAGATGATCGGACAGAATACATAGAATACACCTTTTACAAAATACATACAGATATGAGTGATGACGCTGGTTTTATGTTGATTACCTTGTTGCGATTCCGGCCAGACTTTGCGGGGCATGTTCTGCGCAGTACCACCTCTGTTCAATCAATGTGTGCGGTTATTTCACCGTAGAATCTGTTACATGTTATTTTTGTGTATTTTCATCTCTAATTAACATAAAACATAACCGATAAGTTAGTTGAGACGGTACCAGCGTATCAAGACGCTAAACCACGCTTGGTGGAAGGTACAAACGCGTCCGTCATAAGGCATTTGGAAGGCAGTTGGGCTCGCTAGGCCTGCCATCTGTTGGCAGCCCAGGGAACCGCTCGAACCTTCCATACTTCAGAAGGCGAAATCTCAGGTAATAAGACAGCTAGAACCTTGGAAACGGTGCCAGATGACCAAAAATGAATTGCTTCGACGATGTAATGCTCAAGCGGACTCATTTTTCCACCAGTCCGCTTATGAGATGCAGAAATGTCCAAAATTTTGTCTCAGCCAAAATCTTCAAGTGGCCGGGGCCATCAAAAGATGTGAGAAATTTGCATTTCTAATCCTTCCATCGTGTTCAGCGGCCCAAAATGCATACCATGAGGGGAGCTGCTATCGATTTTGGCAAAGTGTGCAAACCGGACCAACCTACTACACAGTGTCCGTGATGCATGTGACTTTTGTCGGAAATTGGGCTGCCGAGGAAGTCAGAGGACTTACGGACATCCGCAGGATAACAAGGATGCTACACTCTACTCGTTCAGCTGACCCCAGCTTCGGTCACTGACATACCGACGCAGGATGACCGCTAATGGGCAGTGTCTGTGTTGCACACCTGCAGGACGATAACAAAGGCGCTACACTTAAGAACCTTCGGTTCCTTTACGACGCATTCAACCGCTATGTTATGTAACGTCGCCAACCTCTCACGCAGATTGGTCGTGAGCCGACTCGGTAATTCTGTCGGTTGTGATATTCGAACCCGCAATCTTGCGATGAAGAGTCCGACGCTCCACCAACTGAGCTACCGCGGCCCCCAAGGCGCTACACTCTGCTCGCTCCGCTAACTCCAGGCTAGGCCACTGACGTTACCCACGTCATCACACGTCAACGCATCACACGCACACCCTGCACGGCCTGGCGGTTTCTCGGCACGCACCGTTTGGGTCGTGGTATGTTGAAGATCTCCTGCCAGGCTGCGAACAAACCCTTGTGGTGATCCTTCTCGCCGACAGTCGAGTTCTGCACCTGATCCAGGGTCAGCTTCTCCTGGCGACTCCTGCAAGGCCGCACCGCCGGTCACGTGGCAAGTCACGTGGGTAGGAAATGGCGCGCTGAGATCGATCACCCTTCGGTCTTGCACCACTGTTAGACTTGGTCAAAATAGCACTGTGGGAACCGCATCTGTATACCGACAGCTTACGTGTGTGCGTAGTCACCTTGTCAAAACAGCACTAGAAATGTGATGACAATAGCTGCAAAAGCTCAATAGGGTGGTACGACGGCCAATTCTTGCAGCCGGTACAAACTGGATTACTTCAGTAACAACTATCTGCAACATCCTGCAATTAAGCCCAGCATGAGTCGAAAATCGACCCAAAGCAAACATGCTGATGTCACATTCTTCTTATCCCCTTGTGAGTGATGTAAGTTGACATAATGCTATTTTTGCATTTTGGCGCTCCGACATTAGGTAACGTTCGCATTCACCTTACAGATGCAGTGAAAGGCTACCATGCAGTGTTCCAGATGCGATGGATTTGTAGCGCCCACCGAACACGGACAGAAGATGAAAGAGATTATCCGGCTGAATCCGGATGAAAGAGTTGTCTTACGACGCCACTCATCCGCTGGGTCACATAGCGTCGCCAACCTCTCACGTCGATAGGTCGCAAATGCTCACCAATGCGTGGTGGTGGTGGATTGGGGTTTAGGGACGCGTCGACATCTAGGGTCATTTTGCGCCCAGCTCACCAGTGCGTCTTCCTAGACAGTGAACACTGGCTTATCCCCATCGACGAGGCAGAGCCCTGTCTCATATCTCACCTGATGAACTGGAGAAAGCCGAGGCAGGAACGTATGTCGTTGCGGGTCTTCTCACAAAGGCAGAGCAAAGCCGACAGGTCGGTCTTCAGGGAGTTTCTCCGGCAGATCTGCGCCAGACGACTCGCCAGCCTGTCCATAGAAGTGTTGTCTGTCAGTGGGAATGCCTAGAGGAGTGAAGCAGTAATTGATTAGCTACGAAACATGTCAGGAATCCCTCACCAACTACAGCGGGTCAAACATGTCAGGCAACCATATTCCCCTTACACCGGCAATGTGCCCCGGTGTAAATTTTGCACCCACCCTATGTCTGTCTGTCTGTCTACATCGGTATGAAAGCGTCCGTCTGTCTGTCTGTACCTGTCTGCATGTGTCCGTCTGTCTATGGTGATCGATCTGTGATGTGATATGATAGGGCAGGGTGGAAAAGAATATGCTAGTCTAGATTTGGCTAGGCTAGGCTTCTGTTGTAGCAGTAACGTAGCACCGCAGCTCCGCAAGTGCAGTTTCGTAATGTAGCAGAATGTCGTGTCGCACTATTTGCATTCTGAGACATGTCGGCATCGGCACAGTCTCACTCTCAACACCTACGAACTCCCATCGCCACCTGCCGATCCCTGATCCGTGACCACCCCCGTCGTGTCCGTGAACACCGCCGCCCACCGCGTCCGCCACGGCTGTCCGCTCGCACGCCACGGCGACCGGCGCGGCGACCGGCTCACCTCTCGGCGTCCGTCGGCGGGAACGTCATGACGAGCGCCATCTGCCGGAGCGGCCGCAGCGCCGGCACGTACGGGTCGTTGCAGATGCAGATGACGGGCCTGTGCACGGCCGGCATGGTGGGCTTCTGGCGGCGGCGGCCGGTCTCGCCGCCCGACAGCGCCGACACCAGCAGGTTGATGGACGGCTGGCGGACAAATACACACACACATCGGGATACAGGGCGGCTGACGCTCCTCGCAGGTCCCAAACGCCGTGTCCTGGATTTGACATGCTTGCGTGGAAACCGATCCATGGTTTGAATTCATGTTCGCTCCCTGGAAGAGCTTTTAATTCATACAATGACTTGTGAAATGGTCTAGCATGAAAATATAACAGTTAATTTCAAGTTGACAACTAACATTGAAGTAAATAATAACAACAGGTCTTACTAACGATTAGTGTTTCTCACACAATAATGTCGTAAACGTGGCACATCGTCAACTTATCTCGTCACCCGAGGTTTTAACACCAAGGCTCCATAGCCGTCTATCCTGCTCAACTAAGAATGAAATTTACGATTCTGCCCACGCTATACACTCAACACACACAACAGATGACTTCGTGCAGTTCAAAGTGGCAATGTGCACACCGAACACAGCAGGAAACTTGGGACGCCGCAACGCACAAAAAATATCAGGGACACGCCCGGGCACGCTCACAGTACACAGCAGAGTACTTGGGGCGACACATGGCACAGACAAGGCTCGGTACCAGGGCTGGAATTTCCAGTATTTTTGTATGCATCAATAACATTGTCCTCTCCTGGAAAATAACCTCTCACTTTTCTTCTCACTGGAGGTTGAATGGTGCTGTTTGACAACGAATTGCATATGATAAAGTACGTAAGGTTCACTGGAACGTGCAAACCGACATTCTGATGTCACAGGTTTGATAAAAATATTGCCTCCTATCCGATCAGCCAAACATTTTCTTCTCCAACCCAGGATTACAAAGTACAAATTCAATCCTGTTCGGGACTGTCGGCAGACTACACCACGGTACCTGCTCAGGGCGTCCGCCGGCCAACAAACATCAGCACAGACGTGGGGACAATATATGAAAACAGGACATGATCAGGGCGCACGGCGGCCAGCAGACATCAGCACAGACGTCAGGACATCTGAAAACAGATGGCATGTTCGCGCGCCGACCGTGTACTGTTGGCGACACAAGATAGTAATACTCAGTGTGATGCACGCGGAGCATAACTCTCGAAACAGTACACAGTCCGACCGGAGATCGTCACGTCGGCCTGCGATACCACTCACTTTGTTGACTTTGCACCTTTAACCACCTGCCCCAACAGCACGCTCAGCCTGCTAGCCAATCCCATTCCTCACCGAAACCCCGTACTCTCCGCCGGCACATCAATGAACTAGGTATGAACACCATGTCCTCCCAGATGGTGGGTGTTACCCGCCCCCCTCTACTCACGGCTGGCGCGCCGTCGATCTCGTCAATGATGAGGCAGTTCGGGCGCGGCTCGTGTCCCAAGACAGGGCGCATCTGCGTGGCCGTCTCCAGCGTCGTACGGAAGGCGGTCACGCTTCGGTCGTCGGAGGCGTTCATCTCCAGCACGTGGTACCCTGTGGGGAGGGGGAACGGCGTCACACTAGCCACCAGAGGCGTTCATCTCCAGCACGTGGTACCCTGTGGGGAGGGGGAACGGCGTCACACTAGCCACCAGAGGCGTTCATCTCCAGCACGTGGTACCCTGGGGAGGGGAGCGTAGGGCGAGGCGTTCATCCCCAGCACGTGTACCCTGTGTGGGGGGGGACGGCGTCACACTACGAGGCGTTCATCCCCAGCACGTGGTACCCTGGGGGAAGGGGACGCCGTCACACTACCCACCAGAGGCGTTCATCTCCAGCACGTGGTACCCTGTGGGGAGGGGGAACGGCGTCACACTAGCCACCAGAGGCGTTCATCTCCAGCACGTGGTACCCTGTGGGGGGGGGGGACGGCGTCACACTACGAGGCGTTCATCCCCAGCACGTGGTACCCTGGGGGAGGGGGAACGGCGTCACACTAGCCACCAGAGGCGTTCATCTCCAGCACGTGGTACCCTGGGGGGGGGGGACGGCGTCACACTAGCCACCAGAGGCGTTCATCTCCAGCACGTGGTACCCTGGGGGAGGGGGAACGGCGTCACACTAGCCACCAGAGGCGTTCATCCCCAGCACGTGGTACCCTGGGGGAGGGGGAACGGCGTCACACTAGCCACCAGAGGCGTTCATCTCCAGCACGGGGTACCCTGAGAGGACGCAGTCATGCACGGGGTGACATCCTCTGTCGAGGTGAACGCGACAGTATTGATGGTGCCCGGGAGACGAGCACAGCAGCGTCCGGCGAAAACGGCACAGCGGCGCGGGGAGGAGAGCAGCACGTGGGGTGGAAACGCATAGCAATACGAAGATGCATTACACATGCAGCACATACAATGCACACAGTTCAGTAATGCTGACGGTACCTGGAGTGATTGATGGACACCGCGACAAGTAGATACGCCTGCACAAGATAAACAATACACATACTAACACACCGCCACCAGGCGCGATAGCGATACACAGCTGATAAGCAGCGTGACGAGGAAGTGGGCTTACCAGCATGTCGGGCCAGAACGTGCGCCAGTGTTGTCTTGCCCATGCCCGGAGGACCACAGAGCAGCACCAGCTTCTGCCGCGGTCGGTTTGTGGTGTCCAGCTCTTCCACAACCTCGAATGTCGGCTTACGCACGAACGGCTTGACTGCGATCACACAGGACACGGTTATCTGTCCGCTGCCAGATGCTTCGACTGGGAATTTTGGCCTAGCTTGACCCGACCTGATCGGAATAGGGCACTTGTAGAACGTTCTATTTTTCTGACACAAGCTGCACAAGAAGCGTTGACACACGCCTTGTTAGACGGCGAAGCAACTGCCAGCGACATATTGTACCAATTTACCCACAGTGTGAAAACCAAATTGTAATAAGTGGCCTACGTTGCAGGACACAAAACATCCATATGTCACAGCTTGGTCAATCATCAGAATTACATGTTTTCATTCTCTTCTCTAAGGGCTAGGCACTTCGTAAACAGTAAGAAAGGAACGTCAAACGTACGGCAATACGGTTCCTTACATTTTCCGTCCGGCTTTTTCTTCTCCTCCTTCGGCTTGATAATGACATCACGACCAAACACTGCCTTGTCCCAGAGCTTGAGCCAATGCAGCAAACCGCGGTTTATCGTCTGAAAGATTTACAGCCAGACTTAGTTCGGCTCAGGCTAGGCACAACCAGGAAATCGTGCACCAATGACAACATCGCCAGAGCCGTATTAGAAGCGTTCGGTTGAACAACAGTCTGATGCCTATTCGACTTGCATCTAAACCACCCTGTTACGCAACATTAGCAACGACGGGCTCACTGACGGTATCGGAGAACAATAAATACCGTAGGTATGGAGCTTCAGCTTGCCGCCGTTCGGTCAGACCGTCACCACATGCAGCATCGTATCGTACGGCATAGTTCCACACTGTATCCGATAGATTGGGTTTTCACCAACGTCTTCATATAAAACTAGATGACATGGAGCTTGGTCGCGTAGCAGTTCACACACCACCGCATACACAGGTAACATGGTGGTAATGATTAACAAAAATCGTCACAATTGTTCCTAATGGTCGATAAGACAATTGCAGCAACGACAGGTTTAATCGACTGTCTGGGAAATAAATGCCTTGCATCGTTCAGTGCAATCAGGCTGCCACTGTACCTGGCTGTCACCTGGTTGACGTGGTCAGTAAAGATCATATGCTAATCCATGTAAACCCCCAAGCTATTTTTCACCATCTGCGACTCATGCATAATCGTTTCGTTGAGGACCCGGGTCGGCCCACTGTATGCGACATTGATTGATATGTTAGACCGAAGTAGGGTTAAAATAATGGTTTTTCGTCAAGTGTGAGATGTCGAAACTGGCACAGGATGTCGAAATTTGCCATGGAATTAGTGTCAATTAAAATGCTTTTGATGCCTTTCGGTCTTTCGGACTGTAGGTACTTACGATTGCACATTTGTAATTTGCTTTGGGATTCATAATTTAGGAAGAGCTATATTCGGGACAGGGAGAAAATTGCCTATGCTATAAACTGGTACCATACGCCATATCACATCCTCGTTAATCCCTTTATTGCGTTGCAAAATGTTAATCCGAAATTGCGTTGCAAAATGTTCGTATATCACTATTCCTATTCACTATTAGGAGCATTAACTTGATACTTATAAGCGAGATACTGTTAGAAAGTAGACACGAAGACTTCGAAGATAAGCATGCATCATGGAGCAGGATGTCGATTGAGTGCTTAGAAGGTGGTATTTTCCAACTCTATTTAACGGATAATTTATCACTGGACCGAAGACACCAAGTATCTATGGGAGGATTGACAAACCACACAGCGTGGGCCACACGGAGCGCGACCTCCAGTGGTGATCCTATCTTTTCATTTGAGTTTTTTGGTGCATCGACTAGGTAGGGTTTGGTGCATCGACCAGGTAGATCAGGGGACCAGGGGAAGCCGACCTACCTGCTCTTGACCAGGGAGGGGGTGTTGTAGGGTTTGATGAAGGGCGCATCAAGGAACTGGAAGGGGATGGATACTGGAATGGAAGGGGGCTGCCGATAGGAACTACGAGAACCCACGAAAACACTTGCGTGCCCCTTTTCGTGGCGGCTGTGGCAACCCACTAGAGCGACAGTTCCCAAGTGAGCCGAGTAATAACACTTGACCCCACTGCGGGGTGACGCTCCCGCCGGGCGGGATACTGACCTCTTCGCTGAGCAGCTCGGCGTAGCTCCGCGGCTGGAAACGCTGCACCCAGAGCGCGTCGCGGTCCGTGTCGTCCTCCGACTCGACGCCCGAGTCGGGCTCCTCCCAGGTGGCCAGCTTGTCCAGTACGGCACGCTCCTGCCGCACAGCCAGCCGGCGAGCCTCCTACCGGCGGAACCAGACGTCACCTGACCGGTATATCTAGTGCTGCAGAGCCAGCCGGCGGGCCTCCTACCGGCGGAACCAGACGTCACCTGACCGGTATATCTAGTGCTGCAGAGCCAGCCAGCGGAGTCCCGCCGGCGGAGCCAGACGTCACCTGACCGGTATATTTAATAGTGCTGCAGAGACAACCGGTGGGCCTCCTACCGGCGGAACCAGACGTCACCTGACCGGCATATCTAGTGCTGCAGAGCCAGCCGACGGGCCTCCTACGGGCGGAGCCAGACGTCACCTGACCGGTATATCTAGTGCTGCAGAGCCAGCCGGCGGGCCTCCTACCGGCGGAACCAGACGTCACCTGACCGGCATATCTAAATAGTGCTGCAGAGCCAGCCGGCGGGCCTCCTACCGGCGGAACCAGACGTCACCTGACCGGCATATCTAAATAGTGCTGCAGAGCCAGCCTAAATAGTGGCCTCTTGCCGGCGGAACCAGACGTCACCTGACCGGCATATCTAAATAGTGCTGCAGAGCCAGCCTAAATAGTGGACTCTTGCCGGCGGAACCAGACGTCACCTGACCGGCATATCTAAATAGTGCTGCAGAGACAGCCTAAATAGTGGCCTCTTGCCGGCGGAACCAGACGTCACCTGACCGGCATATCTAAATAGTGCTGCAGAGACAGCCTAAATAGTGGCCTCTTGCCGGCGGAACCAGACGTCACCTGACCGCAATAGCTAAATAGTGCTGCAGAACCAGGCAGCGGCGTCCTACCGGCGGAACCAGACGTCACCGAACTGGCATCTCTAAATGGAATGAGCTGGGGCGTCAGCGTGGAAAATTACTCTTGAAAAGTCAGAGAAGACAGTGTTCTTCCTCAGACCTAGTGTGTCTTGAAATCATTGATGTAACCAAACATTTAACATGTGTCATTTCGTGAGTCATGGATGTTTTCAGCTTGATGCTCATTTTTAGTGTAAGGGCAGGAAAATGTTGGACTGGAAACTACATTTAATATTGAAGTAAAGAAAAGTATTCCGAACTCGGTGTCGCTTTTCTCTCAAATGTGGAAATTTTGGTGCAGTATACCTTAAATAATACACCAACCCATGTGACCGAAATACGCACGCATTTGCATCCTGAGACCAACGAATCCGGCGGCATAAAACTGAGGTGTCAATGGACTGCACATGGCTAATAACATCTACTTTGCGTTAATTGTCCCTAGGGATGGTAAGTTGGTTGGTTATTCGGGTTTAAGGGCGCATCGACTTAGGGATAGTAAGTGAGGGTTGCGATTACCAGTAGGCGTTAACTATTCCTCGATGTGATAGTAGGCGAGGACTGTGGTTCGCCAGTTAATTGTTCCAACTGTAAGTGAGGGTTTTGACAGTCACCAGGTGCAAATTGTTGCCAGCAGGCCTTAACTGTTCCTCAGTATGGCAGTAGGTAATGGCTGCGCCGTCGCCAGGTAACTGTTCCTCAGTATGGCAGTAGGTGAGGGTTGTGCCCGTCACCAGTAGGCAGTGCCTCGACCAACGTACCAGTTGCGCAGCCTCGTCCTTCAACTCTTGCAGCGGCCGCGACAGGAGCGAGGGTCTCTCCCGGATCGGTTCAGGTACCAACTGGTGACATGCGTATCACAGGTCAGAAGTTAAGCAAGTGTCAACGCATCGACCAGCTGAAGTCAGTGGTCGGATGTGGCGTACCGCTGGCCAAAGAGTCGACCAACGGAGTTATCACAGCACCATGGAGTGATGGCAGTCACGATAGTGGAAAATAAAAGTCCTGATGATGGGTCACGTCAGGTCGGTGGGGGCAGTTCAAGGACATGCCGTGCAGACACGAGGGGCCGGTACGCACCTGACCGCTTTACGGAACACATTTGAAAAATATCCCTGGCAAATAAATTGAATAATGTTTTAACCACCTTTTCACTCACATCTGGTCACCTCGAAAAGCATTTCTACACACACTGAAAACCGCCGGTCAGACTAAAGATCTCTTCTTAGCATCATGGAAAGCTGCAGTCAATATGGAATGCACCTACCACCAGGCTCCGCTGCAATACCACTAAGCTTTCTTTTCAGGAAAAAAAGAGGAAAAGGTCGCCTGTCACACCACAAATTCGTGATTTCCAGCCAAACACCTAGTAAGCCGACATGCCGCACTGGGTGTGCGGCGATGGAGAAGGGGTGGGTGCACCACCTGAGCTGCTTTTCCGCGGACGCGCAGGAAGAAGCGATCGCCGTCGGGGTAGGTCAGCTTCTGGAAGGCCCCATCGAGAGGCACGCGTGTGCTGATGCGGGGCCGGGTCGGGCCGGACCGAGTCGCACTGTCGACGCGACCAGAGTTCACAGGTCAGGTCAGGGTCACAAAACAGGTCGTAGATCAGCTGTCCGTTGTTTTTTTTTATTGTTCGTTCACACACACTTTATGCACATTCACGGCTAATGGCCCACCCACCTTTCGCCGAGATAAGCTGTCCGATCCTGAACGAACACCAAGGCATGGACTTCACGCTATATCACAGGTCAAACAATTGTCAGACCTAGTGGAGATGTGAGTAATGGCCCCGACGTCAGACCACCGACCAGGGTCGCTGTCATGGGTCATGCTACACAGCACAGGCCACGGGTCAGTCGACTGCTTCTCCTGACTACCAAGAGCCTCCTGATATTTACGCGTACAGGTCGTCTATCGGCAAACACACGAAATCGTTAGTTCGTTATTTGGACCTTAGTGTGACACACGACACCAACAACAGTGACAACTAATTAGTGGCGGCTTACAACAGTGACAACCAATCAGCGGCCGCTTACAACACACTACTGCCGTGTAGAGCAACAATGTTTTCTCAACGAAGGGAAATTAATTACAGGAATACAGCATAAAATATCACCACGTTGTTGGGGGGGGGGGGTGAAGACAATGAGATATTTGCACTGGTGATGAAATAGGTGATTGGGTGATGGCCTCAACAACACATAGTAGGCCTGGTAAATGGTACATAGGAGATAACCATGGTTATCATCGACTTCGGGTCATGCCATCTGCACGGCCGTCTCCAGTTCACACTCTTGTCTACCAGCATGAGGCTTCCCTTTTCCGTCACCATTTTTAAAGAAACTTCAAAATTCACATTTTGCAGTTGCGATGATGGCATGCTAAACATTTATCAGCTAGAGTATGAATATACAAACACAAGAAGTAACAGGGCGAAACTGAAACTGTCCAATGGATTGCTCTGTCTGAAAGTAAACAGGTGGGCAAGGCAGACATGCTCACTAACGCGAATGACGGAGTGTTAGACGTCATTCTTAGGTGTGATGATGTATGTGATGACGTCTATGATAACGTCATCGTTAGACGTCATCCTCAAACATTTCCCAATCCAGGCGGCGCCTATCAAATCCAACCAATAAACAAACAAACAAATGTCATCAAGAAGACATCAAACAAGGCAGAGGGAGAGAGCTCCCAGGCCCACCATGTCAGGCAAACACACAAGGAGAGCATACACGATATACAGCAACCGGGCTGCGGACATACCGGGCCGAGTCGGAGCGGGCGACAAACTGCTCCACAGTGGGCACGAGGCGACTGCTGCGAATCCTCTCCATTAGCGAATTTGCCTCGTCAGGAGTCTGCACCTCCGACGCTTTCTTCTGCCTCTTGGCCGCTGAAACCGACAGAACAGTTCCAGACACACAACAATTAACAGTAAAATGTGATCTGCTTCACCTCACACCACCTGAACATGTGTGCAACCGGAAACGAAAACAGAAATCGCTTGCAACTTACACAAACGGCTTATTTCAACACCACGGTTGCTACGCAGATGTTGCCACATGACTTGTATACTAATACCTTACGATGAGACCAACATCTACACAATTGAGGGTTTTCATTAAGCACAACTACTACCATTCGATAATTCATGACATCTACACTAAGCTTATGGTACTTGAACACGGACACACGGGAAGGGGTGAATAATCCACTACTCTTGCTTTTTTTTGAAGATACGTCATAAACAGGCAGGGATATTGCAATGGAATAGCTTGACTTTGTTGCAAATTGATAACTGCATGCACTGCATGCACAAAAACATATTAAATTTGTAATCCCTTGGTAAGCTTAGGAACTGTGTGGGGGGGGGGTCGACCGTCCCGACGACACAAGAGCTTCGTCGGCGCGGTGGCCTGTCTCGACTTCACTTGACTTTGAAGGCAGCCAAAGTCAAAGTCGTGTATTGAGGCACTACCACATGGTGGCTGTTCTGCACATAGACAATGTTGCAAGCATCCCAGTGTCGTGAACAAATTATACTGCAGCGTTCACTACCGCCGTGATCTCGCCTCCAAAATGTGCATTCCTAGTCTTAGTAGTTTATAAGATTTAACGTCGAAATTAGAGACAACTACGCCCATCCCCCACCCACATACTTCGGTTCGTGCTATGTGAGAGCACTCCTGTGAGTGTAAAAAACAATGTGTCAACTCGAATGCTGCCAGTGTCCACTTCTGTCCACGATTGGCGTTGGCAACAGCCGTTGACTGCACCAGTAGCAGCACCACTAAAGCAAGTGCGGGTGGTTGGCAATCCTCCCTATGTAGCGTTCAGCTGGCGAATGGCTAAATTGCAGACAAGTTGGGAAACATACACCACCTATATCTTTCAGTGGGAGCATCTATGCTTAAGCACAGACTTCCTGATGTCAGTGGATAAAAACACAAACTGAATTATAGAATATGCTAATTCTACGTATAAAATACCATTGTTGCTGACTCATGACGTCCCATGCTAATCTGACGAACAAAGTATAATCAATGTACTCTCACGAACTGCTAAATTGATTTATGAGAATTGCATGTATTAGTTGCAATGACAAGCATTCATTGAGGGCATAATTCGACCTGTCCGGACTACACTAAGGGAGGAGTAGAACAGCATTGACGGGCAAATGGCGCCATCAAACCTACACGAAACTAATCATGTCCCGGAACCGATAGCCCCTACTGTTTTGTCACCACAGAAAAGCACTTTTCAACCAACCACAACCAACTACGAGGGAGGCGTCTGGCAGTGAAGTCAACATATGCACTCACTGATCTCCACATCATCCCAGCTGGATATGTCGCTCAGATCACCGAACAGGCTGTCTTCCAGGCGACTCCGCTTGGCACCCTCTGTCTGCTGGGTCGACCTTTCAGTGTGAGCACCCTCCGTCTGCTGGGTCGACCTTTCGGTGTGCTGTTTGGATCCATCACCAGGCAGCGTGACTTGCGTCTGAGTTACTGGAGGAGTCGGCATGGCCTCTTCTTCAAGATCAGATGGAATGTCTGGAACCATAGAGACCACATAGGTGTAGATAATCACTATGTGCATGTGTGCATGCATGCATGCACATGTGTGTGTGATTCAGAGATCATGACTAGCTACTGCTTCCACTAACAGGACATGCATCAATGTGAATCAAGCAGTTCAAATCAGTGTTTACATTGGAAGATATGACCAATCTGCCGACCGTACACCATAGTTCAGTGACATTGGATCTGACAAATGATGTTGATTTCATTGATAGTGATGTTGTTTACAATCATATCAGGAAAATAAAGCCAAACAAGGCAGCAGGACCTGATGAAATTTATGCTAGGGTGTTGCGGGACACTGAAAAGGAACTGGCATTTCCACTTAGTATAATATTTTGTAGATCAGTTTCACAAAATGAAATTCCGACCGATTGGAAAAGGGCAAATGTATTTCCTATTTTCAAGAAAGGAGAAAGAGGGGAAAGTTGAAAACTATAGGCCAGTAAGTCTCACATCCCTAGTCTGCAAGTTACTCGAATCAATTATCAAGGATAGAATAGTTAGTTATCTGGAAGGTAGCAGATTGATTCAAGATACTCAACATGGGTTTAGAAAAGGACGATCGTGTCTCACAAACCTCTTGGACTTTTTGAACTTTGCCACATAACAATTTGATCAGGGAAATCAGGTTGATGTAGCATATCTTGACTTTAGTAAGGCCTTTGACAAGGTACCCTATAAACGGTTAATGATACAGCTTCAGTCCCACAGTATTGCAGGTAGCAGCTTAAAATGGATAGAGTTGTGGCTTTCAGATAGACAGCAGAGTGAAGCTAAATGGTACAAAGTCATCATGGCAAAATGTTCTTAGTGAAGTCCCCCAGGGGTCAGTACTAGGGCCATTACTGTTCATTATATTTGTAAAGAACATTGAAAGTGGCCTAAGCAGTAAAGTTTTGAAATTTGCGGATGATTTGAAGGTCTTTAGGGCAATAACAGGTCAAGATAAGCATATCTCGCTGCAAAAAGACTTAGACGAACTTGTGAAGTGGTCCGAAGATTGGCAAATGAAATTTAATTTTGATAAGTGCAAAATCATGCATGTAGGTAAGCAGCATATGAAGGCTCCATACTTGATGGGTGGCCAAGTGCTATCAGTGACTCAACAGGAGAAGGATTTAGGTGTTATTCTAAACACAAAACTGGGGGCATCAGAACAGACCAAGGAAGCCAGGAAGAAGGCACTGAGAATGCTTGGGGCAATAAATAGGAATGTATCATACAGAAGTGAGGAAGTGATCAGGAAGCTTTACTGTGCATATGTCAGGCCACATTTGGAATACTGCATCCAAGCTTGGTCTCCTAGCTATGAAAAAGATTGTTGGCTTTTAGAGAGAGTACAAAAGAGGGCTACAAAAATGGTTAATGGCATAAGCAACCTGGCATATGAGGATAGATTGAAGAAATTGAGTATGTTTTCACTTAGATATAGAAGACTGAGAGGAGATCTCATCAAGGTCTTTAAATTTGTCCATGGTCTGGAGAGGGGATACCTTGGGAAATGTTTGAATTTAACAGAAATGATGCAATTAGAGGTCATAAATTCAAAATTAAAGTTAGCCACAGCAGAACAAGGTTAAGGCAAACTTTCTTCACCAACAGGGTAGTAGAACACTGGAACCAGCTGCCAGAAAACATTGTCAGTAGCAGCACACTGAACATCTTTACAAACAGCATAGACATTCATTATAAGAATAGAGGGCTTGCTTTTCAGTATTACAGGGAGGGCTGATTGACAGATTTGGTGGGCAACTAGTTCAGTGTACAGAGTGCAACCAAGAAGGGCCCTTGTGGCTCATGCACTAGTATTTTATGTCTTTGTCTTTATTAATCAACATCCATGGGCAATTGGCATTTCCAACCATAGCTGGAAAAAAGATTTGCCAATTTTCCAGTATCAGTCAGTTGCACTATGAGTACATCCATTCATCTTGTGTTGCAATAATCAATCCATCATTATGATTGGGAACAAGTAGTCTAAAGTAAGTTTCCATATCACAATCAGAAGATGGTGGGTTTCAGCTGCATCTGTCACTACTCATTGCCTACAACCAATCGGCAAGAGACTGGCAAGGCTGCATGACACAATGGTTGAGGTGTCGCAAAATCAATAACCACCACCACCATCATCATGCTTACCACTATTGCTACCAAAAACAGGCATTTACATGTTTTATTAATTTCCTATTCGGACTTAGGGGATTGACTATTTGGACTTGATTGATTATTTGGCCATCAACTTGTGCTGGTTATGTAGCACCCATTACATTTTTTATTAACCAATATAATTTCATCTGAACCATCCAAACCAACATACATTCCATTGTTTTTTTTTGTCATCACTGCATTCCAAATTCAGAACATCAGTGCTGACATGATTTAGTTTAACTTTAATTTTCAGGTGAGGATGAAAACATGTTTTAAGATCAAGTGGATTAGCTGCTAGTACTGGTGGGTGGATGGTAAGTGATACAAACTGCAGGAAGTCAGCAAGCTTGTAATATGTTGAGCACCTTGTATAAATTGAAGGTGAACTTGTACATGCACCTAGCTAATGTTGATTGCATTTGTGATAGAGGGAAAATCTACCATACATGATTGTCTCATTGCATTAGCTTTAAAGTGCATACCAAACATGTGCAAATTCAGTGTAAGTTTTCACCTGCATCATCAATTACCAGCCTCTTCTCTTCTTCCAGTTCCTCCAAAAGATCCTCCAAGTCATCATAGTCCAGAGCATCTGGAGGCTGATCAACCTCCATAATGGTGCTTCAACAGATCACCTGCAAATAGAGTAATAGGCACATAGCTCACTTAATACACAATAGCAAACCATACTGTGAACCATATGGGACAATTGAAACAAATGCATCCACTTATGATGGCCACATGTTCACCTGGCATCACTACTGGGAATGTGAAATATAAAAGGAGTGTCACAAAAAATTGCACTCATCCAATGTGCAACTGCAAGTGTAATATTGTGTACAGGCATGTAGTCCATGCCTTGAAAGAGATATAGGTATCCTTGGAAGATTGCAGCATAAAGCTACTATCCTTAATGGACAAGGAAATATAGAACACAGAGAAGTTTATGGCATTGGATATGCTTTCATCAAAGAGTAGTAGATTAAGGTGTAACATTATTGGGAATGCATCAAATAGGAAAATGGACAGGTAACACAAATCTGAATGATGCCTTTCCATTTAGACTATCACATAAAAGTGATCAATTCAGGTTGGACAAGTCAATGTGTAAGGCAGCTGAATGTGTGCAACTTGTTAAAGTCCAGTTGAAAATGGAATAGGTTGCCTAGTGATGTAGTAGGGGGCTTCTCATCGGATGTATTCAAAAGTTTGGTGGATAAATTGCTTAGGCCCATTAATCTAGTTTTTTTTTCATTCATAGTTGCACAGTAGTGTGATGGGAAATTTGGTGCATGCAGTAGGACTGATAACAGCAGGTTTTAAATTATGCTCATCAATGAGGAATTATGCCCAACATTTTTGGATGATTGTGGATTCAGTGCCATCTCTTGGGTGCATGGTGCTGATACAAGCCATGACAATACAATGGGTTAGATAGCTTCTTTAGATTTTGGTACCATTTTTTTCTCATAGCGCATCCCCCCATATGTTTAACCCACATATTTCCCTGTGGCTTATAACCTTCGAGGATCTGGACAGCCCCCCTGGATTTCCCATGATTTTGTATCATCACTAAAAGATGCCTCTAAATTAGATATCTCAAAAACAAGTGAGAAGGTACATGCAGGAGTACGATGTCATATCAAATTGTGTTTGAAGAACATATAAACAATGCTAAGTGACATTCCATAATTTTTTTTTTTCATAATTTTTCATAATCATTTCCTTGGTCAATTTCGGCATCCTATCGTGGGTACTCGCCTCATCATCTCACACCAACGAAAAGCCATGATTTTTAGCACTGTTCCTTCCAAGATGGGAAAACTTCATTTCACGTTTTAATAAAATGAAGTAATCCAGGTGCCCAGTATTCAAAGGAACGTTCGGAAACAAACCTCACGACACGCAGAAAATCACCGCCACCACCTGCTACCTCTAATAAACGGTTGAGTTCGGCGCGTAAGCCAGAAAAGTATAAAGCGCGCCACAATATGGAAATATGTTTAATATAAGCTGCCATGATTTCTCAGCACCAATCAACATCAAGACTTCAGCACCTTGACAGCACCTATTATCATTGCACACCAACCACAAAAGCTTTTTAGCACGGACATCAAAACATTGCGATCTGGTGCCACACAGCACATACTCGAAAGAGTTTCATGGCTATTGTTATTAAGAGGGGAAGCGAGTTTAGGAGGAATTGTCAGTAAACTTTCGGAACTTTACTAGGTATTGTTATTAAAGTTTCCTATGGAGATATATAAAGCGTGACAAGGGAACCTCGTTAGGCGCCAATTTAATCCCAACAAAACTACGTGTCTTACCTCAAATTCATTTTTTAAAGATTTTCTTTACCATAACGGATACCATTGATCAACAGCTTCGGCGCCCTCTGTTAGGCTAGGGTCCCTTCATGTCGGCGGGTCCGCTTCCGATAGATCAGGACTTTCTGGGACGCTATGGAACACTGGTGAAGCTAGAGGAGGCAAGGGGCCATGCTCCCTTAGACCATTTCAAAACGTTTGCACTAAGATGGCATGTTTTCGATACTTCAAATTGTATTGGCAAAATATTACCCTAAACATACCAATCGAATTTCGCGCGTTTTGACTCGCATATCGTAGTGGGCGATGGAATCAGCCCACCCAGCAGGGCAACCAGAGGGGGATGAGGAGGCTTAATCCTCAGCGTTGTGCCATAAGGGCTCCATTTCTGTGTGATTCGAACACGGGTATGCCAGAGAAACGTCAACCAGCATGCTGTTTGTGAGATAACATCGCGATTGGCATCGCGGTTCCCTTGAGCCAATACGGTCATTGGGTGACCGATCTGAGGTGAAGTCAAATCGAATTATTTGGGAACAAATAATTAAGTTTACAAATTGTGCTAAAGTTGCTGCTGGGTTGCGCGTGAAATGCCTGCCTATGGGTTCTATAAATGCATTACAGTGATGTATCACTCATGTCACATTTTGCTACAAAAGAAAGTTACCATGTCAGGCAAAAGCCACGTTCGAAATTGTGTAAGTTACAACAGATGTGAAGTGGTTCCTAGCCTGAACATTGTCATCCCATGTTAACTTAAGTCAACGTTCCCGGATAACCTTAGAAATGTTGACAAAATTGTCAATGTTTTCGTGTTAGGATAACCTCCAAGCGGTTCAAAAGTCAAAATATCAGCGCATGAGTGCACCAGTTCCTTCAGTGCTATAAAGTACCGGAAATCGCGAAGAGAAAAAAAACAGAAGCTTTGGCCGCAAAAAAATGGTCGGAAGGACATTTGGTCGCAAGTTCAAGTGGTCAGAAATGAATTGCGTGATAGCTCCGCGATCAGACATGGCCTCGGAAAATAATCGCCAGAAGGCGTGGAAGGGATTCCCTCGAGCTATCTGCAAACCCTCCGCCTCTTTGCGGAATAAGCTTGAACAAGTTATCATCGAAAACCTTAGGAGCGGTTGCATATCCGCACCTTTTTGGCCAACATTAGTGTTGGATTCGTGAGTAGCAGCGCCGACTTGTGTGGGCATGAGTATGTCACAGATTCTTAGTGGTAGCGCATTGATTTCGGGTATCGCTTCGATGGATCGGAGTGTATTATATCGAGCTGCTGTTGACGGTGTCAGTGTCGTTCCCAGTGCCGATCCATTGGTTCAGAATGCGCTGAATCAGAGGGTAGACGCGCGGGTGTGTGACGACATAGACGATGCGCAAGCTCACATTTCCGGCAGTGACTCCTGGGTTTCTGATGCAGTTAAGCTGAGTCAGCATTTGTTGGATCCGGAGGTGGAATTATGGACGTTTGTTGATGGGGGCGAGACTCGAGCCCAGGCTCCTTGTGGCGACCCTGGTCCCTGATACCGTCCCGATGGATTGGAGTGTAGAATCATGAGCTGTGTCTGACGATCCAGATATGGTATTGAGCCGCAGGGCTGGTCGAGTACGCTGGCCGGCCGACAAATATAGCCCGTGATTCTGTGTGTGATGAATAGTGTAGGAATTCAACTTAGCGCAGCAAAAGAGCTTGTACGCGTGATCTTATATTGACGGACACAATTGTTCCAGTACCGTGGTGATGGTGGTGTTAGTCCACACTTGAGCACTGGAAGAATGATTATCACGAATAGCTGAGAGCATAGAACCGACAGGCATTGAAAGTGACACACTGATACTGCCATGTCCTTTCTCTGTCGGTTTCCTCCCATGTGTGTTTGTCACACGTTTGTTTTGCTTAAAACCTCTGGTTTGTATATGTGCTATTATGTAGTATGGGTGTACTTGTGGTTAGTGACAGCATAGATAGGTGGTCTGACCATGCGTCGGACAGTTCTGACGGCAGGATTATACCTGAAGCAGCACCGAGTGTTTCGGACTTCTCGAACGAGGGCCCACATATGCTGCCAGATTGGCTACCGAATCGAGACCCTGGTTTGGTGTTCTTTTCGTGGACTCAGCGCGTTAAAAAAATCCTGGTACGTCTTTGAGATCCGGGGGATTTAGGGCTTTGTTGCTTTGGGTGAATCCATGATGTTTTTGAGGGACCGGTGTGTTTTCAAAGATCCCGATGTTTGTATTTACTACCCGGAGCCCCTTTGGTTCTTTTTTGGGACTATGTCATTTATTACGGGTTCCAGCATATTATTGAGGCCTCATGCTGTCTTTGTTGGCCAGATGCGCTTTGGGAGTGTCCGGTGTGCTTTTGAGAGTGCTAGGTGGACCCCAGCGCATGTTTTAAAGCCATGCCGCTTTTGCGAGGCTCGTTGAGCTATGGATGACTGATATCTTGTTCGGCCTCTCGTCGTGCTTTTGCCCCCCACCCGTCCCCCCGCTCTGTTTATTTGGGTCTTCCGACGCAAATTGTTTGGGCCCCAGCACAATCTTTTTGTGGGCCTTCGTACGATTTTTTTTCGGGCCCAAATGCGTGGTTCCAGGGAGCCGACGCAATTGTTCGGTGCTCGGTGCGATTTTTGGAATCTGAATTTTGTTAAATTTCGGATTATGACGTAACTGGGGGTCCCGGCGCGATATTAGTGTGCCTCGTCGCGATTTTCTGAGTTACGATTGGTGTATTTTGTTACAGGCACTATGCATTTCTGGGTGTTTCTGGCTTCACGGTTTTCACGGCTCCGAAGCGACCTTCCGGGCCCGGATATTAAGAATATATATCTGCCAGTATTGACAGCCCTAACTTGATATGCTTTCAAGTTAGGGCTTTCCAATTATATCTCCAGGTGAGATATAATTGGGCCCCCGAAGATACATCTGGGGCCCCTAGTGCGATTTATGAGGGCCGTAGCGCGATTGTCGGACCCCGGTGTGAGCTTCGGAGACCCACTGTATTTATTTGGGGCCCAAAACACGAATTGTTTATGATTAACTGAAATGTTTGGGGTTCAATCAGAATTTCTGGGAGCTCCGGCGCGATTTGTTGGCTCTTCAAGACCCTTCTTTAGCACGCTCAAGGCGTCCCGTGACCAGGGGTGAGTGTGGCTTTGTGATCTTTGATGTACAACTGGTTCAGTGTACAGAGTGCAACCAAGAAGGGCCCTTGTGGCCCATAGTTGCACTAATCTTTTATGCCTTTATGTCTTTATGTCTTTATGATCTTTGATGTGCAGAGGAAAATCTTGAGTAATCAAATATACTTTTAGGAGGATATATTTTTTCAAACATGTGCCCTCGGAATCCCAGCATATGCGCTCCATTTACCCTTGGGCACTTTAGCACAGAGCAATTAGTTGTTAAACCACACCATTCAACCTGCAAATGAGAAAAACGAGGTCATTTTCTGAAGAGAATAATGTCTGGGATGCCAAACACCAGGAACAGCATATTTGTCTAACCCTGGCCGTGGCTTCCTTCACTCCGCTCCGTGACTGCCCCCCCCAGTGAAGTCGCAGTTCCGATTGTTCAAGCATTACTGGAGAATGGGAGCTGGAATGGTTAGGATCTGGTCCTATTGGAGAGAACCGAAGCACCCTCCACTCCTCAGTCAAATTTCGTTCGTGAGACATTATGAGACAACTGACCGACCATTTAGCGGGCTGACGCTGACACGGTCACTTGCAGAGACTTGGGAGAAATTCGCCTAGCCGCCCGAGCCACAGCCTCCCATGCACAGAAGCATCCACCAAGGATAAATGCTTGCCGCACTCTGAAATATTTGGCCACTATGTCTCTTCATTTTTAGAGTGAATTTGTGTTCTCTGCAAATTCGAAGTAATGTCAGTGTTATACTGCGTCGATATGCGGTGGGGGACGGGGGTCGGCCCACAAACTTCATGAAGCTTAGCATTTAACATTCAACAGCAAAAACCTACTCCTTCGGCGATCGATCGAAAACTAATATGGACACCGTCTCGTCCTCGTACTCAAAATCCGTGGCGGTGTGCATGGTGCTGGGAGTCCATCGGGAGCGTTATCAAAATACCTGAAGTATTTTTTATCGCTGTTACACCGGTAAATATAGCGGGTTTGGCCCAGGGTCGCCGGTGCAGCCGCCAAGGTGGCGTGGTCGTTTGTGGTCGGTACCGGCCAGGGGTGGGTGTGGCCGGCCGCATGGAGCGTGGTAGGATACTGGTGAGAGCGGCCGGCCGCTGGTGGTTGGTGGCCTGCTGGACGTGTTGGATCGCCCACCGCCGCGCTGTGTGATGTGCTCTACCTCGTGACCTCCCGCTGCCACTGCGTGGGTAGCTGAATAGCTTCCTTCTTGCCGATACCTGCTGCCTACCTCTCCGTCGCCTCTTCACATAATTTGTATGGCGAAGCGAAGCCTTCTCCTGCTACATATATATATATATATATATATGTATATTATGTGGGCATTTATATCTTTGTATATTTAGAGAGAGAGAGAGGGAGATATAGAGGAAGAGAGTGAGAGAGAGGGAGGGAGTGCGGGAGATAGAGGAACAGAGAAGTAGAGAGGGAGAGAAATAGAGAGAGAGGGAATGAGAGGGAGAGAGAGGGAAAGAGAGGGAGAGCGAGAGCGAGAATGAGTGAGAGTGAGAGTGAGAGTGAGAGCGAAAGTGAGAGTGAGCGTGAGGGTGTGAGAGTGAGAGTGAGAGTGAGAGTGAGAGCAAGTGAGAGAGAGATTGAGAGAGTGAGACCTATCCGTGACGTCACCACGATAGCTTGCTGTGATCCCGTGGGCGGCTGTGTGCGCATCCGGGGACCTTGGCCGGCAGAGGAGGAGGAGCCACGCCGACATCCTGGACAGCGCCAGACGGGCGGCGGCCGGCAGGTGGTGTGAGCGGCTGTGACTGCAGCTGTGAGTCAGTCCAGCCAGAGGCTTGGTCGAGCCAGCGCACGGCGTGCCGAGGTCACCATGGAGTCGACGTTGTGTCTGCTGCTGTGTGTGGCGCTGGCCGGCGGCGCCCCCGACCTGCTGCCGGGGGACCCGCGCCTGTCCGACCCGAACCACCACCACCACGGAGACCACGGAGACCACGGTGGACAGCTGTCCTCCTCAGCCAGCGTCGACTACGGCGCGGGCATACAGGTCACGGCTCGCCGGCCGGGCCATGTCGGCCACTATAACCCCTTCCTGCCCAGCTACCGGCAGTTCACCACCGTCACTCAGCAACGGGTGGCGTCGCAGCAGTCGTTACCCAGTGTGACCTTCCAGCAAAGCTTCTCCAACCAGCAACCACAATCCCCCTTCCAGCAGCAGTCGGGTTACCAGCAGCAGTCGAGCTTCCAGCAGGTGTCCGGTTTTCAGCAGCAGCCAGCGGTCACGCAGCGTCCGTTCATCCCGATCCGGCAGGAGGACCTGAACCTCAACCCGGGCACGGGCGGCTCGGGGCCCAAGGACGTGGTGCGCGCGCACTGCGGCGCCGGCCTCATCTGCGTGGTCGAGTCGCACTGCGACCCGTACACCGGCTTCGTGGTGGGCAGCCTGCCGCGCACCACCGACCCGTCGCTGCCGACGGTGGCCATCCAGCGGTGCCAGATCGCCACCGGGCTGGGCGTGTGCTGCCAGGAGGCGCCCAGGCCAGTCAACGGCCGGTTCCAGACGGGCCAGTACCAGGCCGGCGGCGGGCCGTCGCTCCAGGGCCGGCCCGTCCAGAGCGGGGCCGCCGGACCGTCGCGGCCGGCGCCCAGCTACTCGGCGAACCCCTTCCTGGGCAGCGACAGAGGCGTCGGCAACCCGCAGCGGTTCGGCACCGTCGTGCAGCACGTGGTCCCGCAGCGGACGCAGTTCGCGGTCAGCCAGCAGACGGGACAGCAGGTGATCTGCGCGCAGGAGCAGCAGTGCGTCGAGCTGAACCGCTGCGGCGCCGACGGCTACATCATCAACAGCGCCGCACTCGGCGCAGTCGGCCAGCAGCTGAGTTCGGTGGGTGGAGCATGCCGCTCAACAAGTGAGGCTGCTAGCTAGGCGGGTCCAAATTCCGCTTAAGATGGGGGCACAAGAAGAGGCTCGGTATATGTAGCCCATGAAGCTTTCGCAGGCGCCACACTCAACTGAAATATTCAGGGAATACACATATTTACGTTTCGAAAAACAAACCATTTCGCGCCGCGAAATTTTGCAAAGCCATCAATTCGATGTCAAAGAACATTAAGAAAACTTTGAACTCCACAAAAATATAGAAGGAATATAGAGCGAAAAAATCGGAATTGCCATCTCTGCCTCACTTCCTAGAACCGGCAACATCCACAAACATCTTTACCATTCGAATGGAGATTCACTAACGTGATGGTTTGTGAAAAGCTTTTTAATTGTCTTGGTTAATGTGTTCGTGCTGAATACTTACGGTTTGTGGGGAAGTTGAGAGGGGATCACATCGATTGACGAAATTTTAGAAATGCACATTATCCCCGACATGCCGTTTGGACATCCACGAAATTTGATTGGTCCATGCTTATTCACGTCACGCGTTTTTGCAAGGCTGATTTCAGGTATTCTGTTTTGTTCATTAATGAAGTACTAAACTGTACGAAGCTCCCCTTTACGTGATAGCTGATAGCTCTACCTGACCATGATGCACGAAGTGTATACGAAGTCACTATGTCAACACGAATACCTTTCATTACGCCGTAAGCTAAGCGGAAGGTTAAGATGTTCCTGCGGGCACTCTAGAATGGCGGTCACACCAGCAGTGTGTGGGGTTGAAATACTAGCAGCAAAAGTAGCCGTCGCCCCTCAGTCACATTCGTCCCTAATTGGGCGCTATCGTACCAGGATTCGAGTCACGGTGTGGTGACAGGACCAAACATTACATGAGCACTTGGTGGGGAGGAATCCGTTTCGTGCCGCAAGTGATGTTGTAAAGACAAAGTGGTGACACCACCGACTCTCTTGTGTTGCAGTACTGCACCACGGCGTTCATTCAACGAGGAGTCTGTTGTCTGCCTCGAGCGCAAACCAGCTTCCAATCCAGCTACCAGTCAGGGTCTGGACCTGATTCTCAGTCAAGCTTCCAGTCTCTCGGCTCTCGGTCTTCCTTCCAGTCTTCCTCCTCGCCCACTTCGCAGTCCTTCTCCCGGCCTAACTCACAGACTTCGTTCCAATCTGCGAGCAGCCAGTCCGTCTCCCAGCCCGGCTCGCAGACTGTATTCCAATCTGTGAGCGACCAGCCCGGCTTCCAGTCTGGCTCTCAGACCACCTTCCAGTCCGTCTCCGGGCCCGACTCACAGACCGTCTTCCACTCGGCGAGCGTGCAGTCCGGCTCGGAGCCGGGCGCCCAGTCCGGGGCGTCGAGCTTCGGCGTCCGCTCGAGCTTCCAGTCGGGCCGGCGCAGCGCGGACCAGGCGGTGGCGGAGCTGTCGTCCCAGCTGCCGTCGCTGGAGCCGCTGCTGGCGTCCGTGCTGAGCCTGCCGACCAGCTCGGCCTCGTCCTCGGCCGGCTCCGTGCTGGCGCCGGACAGCTGCGGCAGGAGCGACACCGTCGCCATCAGCGGAGTCGGTCTCGGCGAAGGCGACGCCGGCTTTGGTAAGTGCCACAGACCGGCATGAAAACCACCAACTTTAGATTGAGGCATGCTTTCAATCTTTTTCAATGTTATACGACCGGTATGACATGGTTATGTTCTGGTGCATGCAGCACTAGAATATACATGTGTCACACCAGGCTTACAACCACTTCATTCGGAGCATGAACAAAATACAGCAGCTTGTGTGTAGTAGATGGTTTTAGTTGTAGTGTGATTCGTTTACATGTCTTGCATTGCCTATCTATGCACCTGCCTAGTAGGTAGGTGACATTCCTCAAAATGTATAGAGGTACGCTTTGCTATAAGTGTGAAAAGTTGTAGCTTCAACTGGTTTGTACCATTGCATATGCAACTGACCCCAAATATTACATCGGATCCGGAAGAATTAAACCGGAGTTCCAAAATAAGCAGGGATTCCGAAAATGTATTTTATCAGAGTTCACTAGTTACGTTTAGACGAAAGCTTGCCGAACGTATACTCATTTCATCTAAAAATCCCGCCAAAATTACTTGTCTTCAGCATACCGACATGGAAGTTGCATAAATGTTTCTGCAAATAGGGCATGACCTTGATGACGTTGACCACAAAAGGGTTCAAATTATTCTTCGTATCGCAGTCTTCATATTCCAGTATCATATTTACGAGCTCAACCTTCAACTTTAATGAAACGGCTCACGTGAAATTAAATACACAGTTTTTAATTTTGTATTTACTCGTCGCCAATATTTAACCGAAGATCAAAACTGCATGTGCTATTGAGTATGCTCATGGAATTAATGCTGAAACGCATGATCGTTTTTGCTCGATCATATCGTTTTCTAGTTTCAGTGGGGGCAGGTGTAGGATATGCAGTGAAAAGAGCGGTGTCATCTTCTAGTGACCATGACCTAGCAATGATCTAACTCTATTTTTACCATAATCTCTACTTATTTCTGAGGTTATCCGTATTCGTAAGGTTGAATTTATGAGAAGCGAATGCTCAAAAATGTCTGCATGCGGGGCTCCAATTTTTAACCTCACATGACCTTCAGTGACCTCAGGAATTGACCAGGGACAAAAGTTGCAATCATCGCTAAACAAATTCCGCCAAAGTAAGCATACGGTGTGTGAGACATGCAGAGAAATAATATGCACAATTAAGACGCTTGTGGAAAAAGCTTGTTGTAATGTAATGGCATTTCCATCTGCTTCCAATTAATGTGCTTAGAATATTTTCTACAATTGCAGCTAACCTGAAAGGCCACTGTTTAACCAATTGCAACTTTTTGTACGTGAACCAAAATGTTGTTGAAAATTCTTCGCTTGGACATGTGCTGGTTGAAAACCTTCCTCCATTCAACCTTGTATGACTATCCGATACTTCGTTCGTGAGATGGATGCGGGAGGGGCATCGAAACGTCCCCACCCCTGGCTCAGGCGGACTTGGTCTAACCACTGTAGTCACACGGCTTGACTTGAACAGGGTATTGGCGGATCTCGCTTCAGCTGTTCGAGGAAAGCTCTGCCGAGTCGGGGTGGGAAGATAAATATTCCGACTCATCATTGTTGCGTGGGCAGTATTTAACAGGGGGGATATTTGAACGTTGCCTCCACACGTGCCCATTCAAAACAATGCTCAACGCCGTTCCTGCGTCGGTAAATTAATTTTGAATTCAACTCAGTGGACTCAACATGGATGAACAATGTGTCGTTTCATACATTATAGCTTAGCAACCAGAGTTAACGGCTGCATGCTCCCTGTAGAAGCTGCAGCAGATTGACAACTTTACAATGGTAACCCTGTTCGTGTCGTTCTGACTATGAGGCTAGCTCTTCACTCTGCCTGCTCACACACGCTGAGAGCACCCTATCTATTTCCTGGCTGTTAACAAGCTGCGTTTTACTGAGGGTCAAGAAGCCGAGACCTGTGAGCCGACCTTGCCCGGAAGTCTTACTGACGACCTTTGTGCAACCCTCGGAAGTAACGTCCATTGATGAGACATGCAGCACCCGGCGCCGCTTACGGACTGTGAAGGACACCGCTATCCACAGTCTGCAACCCTTGTACGTGACTGTGAGTCACTACTCAGTACTCGGCACCGCTCTCCGCAGCCTGCAACCTTTACACGTGACTGTGAGTCAGCACTTAGCACTTACCACCGCTCACGGACTGTCAAGGACACCGCTCTCCGCAGCCTCCAACCTTTGCACGCGACTTTGAGCAGCACTTAGCACTTACCACAGCTCACGGACTGTCAAGGAAATCGCTCTCCACTGACTGTGAGTCAGTACTCGGCACAGCTCACGGACTGTCAAGGAGGAAATCGCTCTCCACAGTTTGCAACCCTTGTACGTGACTGTGAGTCAGTGCTCAGTACTCGGCGCCGCTCTCCACAGCCTGCAACCTTTACACGTGGCTGTGAGTCAGCACTTAGCACTTACCGCCGTTCAAGGACTGTCAAGGACACCGCTCTCCACAGTCTGCAACCTTTGCACGCGACTTTGAGCAGCACTTAGCATTTACCACCGCTCACGGACTGTCAAGGAAATCGCTCTCCACAGTCTGCAACCCTTGTACGTGACTGTGAGTCACTACTCAGTACTCGGCACCGCTCTCCACGGTCTGCAACCTTTACACGTGACTGTGAGCCAGCATTTAGCACTTACCGCCGTTCAAGGACTGTCAAGGACACCGTTCTCTGCAGTCGGCAGCCCTTGCAGGTGACTTAGTCAGCACGACATGCTTCGACCGCCGGAACACTCGCAACCATCCGCCACTTTATCAGGCTTTGGTACAAGCTGTAAGCTTCTTCGTCTTGCAAACGCCAAGAGCAGAAGGGTGCACTTCAAAGGCTGTCCGCTGCAGGATATGTCATACTTCGTCACTTTTGATAGAATCGAAATGACTAATAGATGCAGCTACCACGTGTAGTTTCAGTCATCCAGCGTCTTGTATTTTTCCACATATAGGAAACGACACTGGCGAGAATTGGATTCACATCAGCATGACGTAGCAACTACTAACTAGGAACCAATTCGCTATCAAGTGCTTCGGTTGCATGCCAAGAGGTAGAGCAACAATTACCCATTACCATCATTGGAGTATCTAAGGCGATGAAGAGGCGGGGATGGCCGAGTGGTTAAGGTGTCGGGCTATGGGTACCAAAGGTCTCGGGTTCGACTCTAGCGCCACTCAGGACATTTCCCAATCCCGCGGCCAACCGGCGAAACAGTGTGGGCGGCGCCATTAGCCGTGAATGTACATAAAGTGTGTCGTGAACCAACCAATAAACAAACAAACAAACAATAAGGCGGGGAAAGTGCTTGTTGTGGATAATTGCCAGGTTCGGCTAAAGACCAGACGAATGTAGATGGTATTGTGTTGAACGCACCACGGTCTGTCTACGAAGAAATAGATCGAGCAGAAAATCATTCCAACAACTTTGGAAAATTCCAGGGCTTATTTGCAACTTGAGATGGTAAACTGATACCCACATGGAAAAGTTGTATCTGCCCTTGCCACAAAGCCAAATAACTCTGCCTGACAAGAACTCTCGGATCGAATGTAAGTCTTATACTACGAAGGCACCAATCCTATCGGGACTTCATGTACCTTATGAGATATGGAGCCTTGAAACGCCATCACACCTTTATTTTATCACAATCCGCTTACATTCGCCATTGCCATATGTGTTACAAAAAAGGTGGAAATTTTCTTCTTCACGGTCGCCAGTAATCTGTTCCTCTACATCGACTCAACACAAGCCATCCGAAAGAGCCGATACAAGGCTAGCCCGACGGCACGTCGTGGCGTCACGGGAAAACACATGCTTTCACGGATGAGCGAGGCCGTTGGATGTCACTCATCGTCTACAGTTGATGAATAGTCGTCGCCGACTGCGTTCTTCCCCTTCACGTGTTCCGCCTAATGGTGGCTCTCGCCTCGTTCTAATTTTGCCAGCGGATGTCTTTCACTTTGTGAGCGAACGGTATACAAGCGGTCTTTGTTGGTGGACCTTAGCTACTGTCGTGCCCGGACCGGCTAGACTCTGACCTTGGCCATGGCCCCGCGAGTGCGGCGATGCCTGCAGTGACTTGGCCGTGACCTTGGACCGATCCCGGTTTGAACGGTGCAGCGGCAGCCAAGTGAGGGGATGGTTAGCCCACTCTACTTGGAATAACGCGCTCCTCCCACCGGTTTATGCGAGACAATTGCACTTACGTTTCGGTGCCTTGTCGCATACGGGAAACAGAACCAGTTTTCTTTCTCCCGGTCATTGTGTATGTGCAGTATCTTTTGCCGTCAATGCTGCTAATGTGGCCCAGGGTGGAAAATCCAACATGTTTACATAACGTACGAATTAGACGGGTTGGGATTTTCCAGTCGGTATAATTCTTGCAAGATTCTCGGGTAATCCAGCCGGGACTCTTCAGCTGTGATAGCCAGACGTGGAGTGGCGCGTGCTCTTCATGCGCCGCTTGCCGGGGATATCTTGAGGGTGGGAGTGGGCGTAGTGACATTCAGAATGCAAGCATTCCGACGTTGATGTTGCGAGGTCCTTATCTAGCTTCACGCAAAACTCCGGTTTGAATGTTCCAAGTGAGCGGATGAACGGCTGAGAGAGCCTACCTTCAATTAGCAGATATCAACTTTGGTATCACGACAGCAATTATAGGCGGAGTATGACATCGCATCGACTTATACAAGAGAAATAAAATGTAATAAAATAGACGTGCAGCTTCAATCTGCAACAGCTGATATTCAATTTGTGAGCTTCTGGCCTGCCTACATTTCCGCTGAACTGTTTCATATAGGACTATGTTCTCCAGTTCTGGTCATTCAGAGCCGTATATTTTTGTTTCGACTCTCGCAGTATTTTCCGTGATAAACGTGGTGCTTGATGCTCACTGGATATTCTTGGATGGATACCCGGGGTGAATCATTAGGTTCACTTCAAAGGTATTCCGCTTTTCATCCCGGACATTTCGCGTTTACCATTTCACAGGCAACAAAGCTTGAATATAATTATCGCGTGGTTCGTGACATGCCACGTGCAGAATTAAATGCACCAATCATGTGTCCAACCTCCCATCTCTGAAAGCAGGGAAATTGCTACTCTGGCGATTCACCCAACTAGGTGCAATGCTGGCATTATTTGTTTTACTCGTAGCTCGAGCAACTAATAACAGTGCTACTCTACTTGTGGAATATTAGATCAACACGGTGGTATTATTAAGGTTGTTGTTTGGACGTTGTATTGCTTATGCATGATCCCGGTTTCTGTAGCAGCGCATTATATTGGACTCTGTTGCTCAGTCAGCTGATGCATATAAACCCGCGCTGTCTCTCCAGTCATATCCTCACACTCCGTCTCGGGTGAGGGCAGAGGTCCTCAAAGACCCCAGTCTAGCTTCCAAACTAAGCGTTGCACGTAAACGAGAGGGAGCACCATAGGGAAGCCCTCGACCAATAGGGTCAGAAAATGGTCATCATTATAATTCTGTAAACGATAATTTTAGCTTCTGAGAACTAGATCGACTTTCCAAATATTTGTATTTATATCGATATATTGGGGTAAGCTGGGTCTTGCGCTGGAACTTTGACATTATTTAGGCCATGAGAACTCGAATAAAACCATAAAATATCAGCGTCTAAATAGACTTAGCCCACCTTGCGCACTTTATTGCGACTTGACCACAGGTCAATTGGCGGAGACCAAACAAGGAACAAATATCCAAGAGATACATTTTGGTGGCACTGTCAAATTACACTCATGCAGCAAGCTTCATCTATACATTTATTCATTGGCATGAGTTATTTTTCCTCAAACATTTTTGGTCGTGGTCTTCCTCGGTTTGAGCTAGGTAAATGGCCATACATGTCCCCAGGTTGAAGTTTTAACTTCAGACGCATAAATGATCATGGCAAAGGTCTTAACAATTTTGAGGCGCTACGTGCCGTCTTTTTCCAGACGGCACGGTGAACATTATTGAGGGAAGGGCTGGGTGCAAAATAAGCACCCGACGTGGCGAGTTAAGACTCACATTTATGAAAATATTGAAACTAACACTAGGCTAGGTGTTGCACATAAATAAATCGGTGAACAAGTTAAAGGATTTGACGAGAGCATGCATAGCTTGCCATAGCCAACTTGCCCTTGCAGTTCATGACAAAAATCAATTGTATATGATGGATATCTAGTTGCAAATGCAGAAGACGTCATCATATTTGGATTCGTAAAGGTATTGTTGGTAGTGTTGCCCACAGTTACTCTGAGACCTGTGGTGTCACCCAAATTGTGATCTGTTGGAAGCTATGCATGTTCTGTTACTGTGTTGTGCGGCATGGCACATTCCAATCTAGGTTCGTCATCTTCTGCCAGGATATTCGCATTTTCCACCAGAGTTTGTCCTGTTTTCTATGCCATACCACCATGCGCTTCGCTAACCTCAGCTGATGAATCCGCAGGCGAGCTGCCGTGGCAGGCCATCCTCCTCTACCCCAACGGCACGTTCGTCTGTGGAGGGTCCCTGGTCGGAGGTCGACATGTTATCACCGCTGCCCACTGCGTCATCTAGTAAGTAGCTGTGTTACTCCCGCTGCGTCATCTAGTAAGTAGCCGTGTGCCTCCCACTGCGCTGTCTAGTAAGTAGCCGTGTGTTTCACACTGCGTTCTCTAGTAAGTAGCCATGTACCTCCCACTGCGTTATCTAGTAAGTAGCCGTGTGCTGCGTTATCCAGTAAGTAGCCGTGTGCCTCCCACTGCGTTATCTAGTAAGTAGCCGTGTGCCTGCCACTGCGTTATCTAGTAAGTAGCCGTGTGCCTCCCACTGCGTTATCTAGTAAGTAGCCGTTCTAGTAAGTAGCCGTGTGCCTCCCACTGCGTTATCTAGTAAGTAGCCGTGTGCCTCCCACTGCGTTATCTAGTAAGTAGCCGTGTGCCTCCCACTGCGTTATCTAGTAAGTAGCCGTGTGCCTGCCACTGCGTTATCTAGTAAGTAGCCGTGTGCCTCCCACTGCGTTATCTAGTAAGTGGCCGTGTGCCTCCCGTTGCGTTATCTAGTAAATCGTGGTGTGCCTCCCACTATGTATTCAGTGCCCACCTAGTGGAGACGTACGGTCCTGGGAGCGGGTCGAGTGTCCGCCGATGATCAGCGATGATAATCGGAGTGGTCGTATCGTACTGGAGGGAGTCGTATCGTACCAGACTGGGTCATATCGTACCGAAGGGGGTCGTGTGCCCGCCAATGATCGACTTACCGTACCGGAGGGGATAGCCAAGTAGAGAAGCATCGTACCGGAGGGGTCGAGTGGCCGCCAAGGAGAGAGCACCGCTTGACCTTCACCCTGCGTCTCTGCGTGACATCCGGCTTTTGATGGTGTTGGCGTTACTCTGCCTGTTACGTGGCATCATCGTGTGGGTGCTGGAAGCGGTCGGGGTCTGTGCGGTGCGCTCTGATTGTCAGTACCATTCTCTGATGCTCCCACCGCCGGCGGTAGAGGTGGGCGATGTGTCGCACCAACTCAGAAACTCCACAGAAGCAATGTTGCCGGGGATGCGCGGACATGTATCCCGAACAGGTTCTCCCTGACCGGGATACACGTGCATCGAATGAAAAACGCAAGCTCTCACCAAGTTCTGTAGCAGACCTGGCCATCTTCTTTTAATTGCATGTCAGGGTAAATGGAGATAGACAGTACAGTTTATTTCATATCCGGAAGACTCTATCCTTGCCGATACATATGATTCGGAGAACATGCGCGACATTGTGATAAGTCGTCCATTCTATTGCTATCTCGTAACTCGCACACCTGGTTATCTTGACCTGACGCCTTCAATCAGGCCGCATGAGCATGAAACTGTATTCAAGTGCATTCCCTTCAAACTCGACGGTATGAGCCTACTCCTGTCGCGTACATGCCCCTCTCCCCGACCTGCCCCCTCCCGGACGTGGTCATCTCTGGCAAACCCTGGAGCCGAGCCAACCGGTAAGCATCCGTGTGCGGAGGGGAGGGGCGGCGGCTTAAGTGGCACCGTCCCACTCGTCGGGACGTGTTATCTCACCACTGGCAACCGCAAGTCGCAGTAGGAGAGCTGTTGCTGGCTCGGCCATCTAGTTCGGCCAAGGACAGCAGATGTCGGGTGGTAGATGGACATCTGATCACACGCTAGAGAGCGGCATTTCCTCGTAGACAGGTGACTCATATGTTGGATAGTAATCAATACCTAGCACACTGACATCAGATCTGATTAATTTAGCTCAGTGTTGGCAAGAAGCTCTGAAGTAAACCTCAACACCTGCACTGCCGCCAGCAGTCCATTCCCCTGGTTCTGCCAGGGAGGGGGTAAATTCCCCACCACCACCACCACCACCACCACACTCGCGCTAGCTTCTGTTCTAGACAACGTAGAGAAGCGCTGTGTACACCAGCGGGTGTCTCCACCCTGCATCTTCTCATAGGTACAAATAGGTTGTGCCTATCTCTTGCAGTCTACCGTCCAGGTCATGCTAAATGGTGAAGGTTCCAGTTCCGCTCGACCGACTGTTTTACGCTGCTGGCTTTCAGCTTCTGGCGTCTAAAGCCATATAGTTTTCGTGGCTAATATGAATGAACCAGATCGCTTAGCATTTTGAGAATAGGTCGGAGATATTAGAACCCACCTTCAGATCCAGGTTACGCGCAATGTACACGAAAAAGAACAGCTTGTACGCATATGAGCGCAATTTTACCAACTCCGAAATTGAGAACCATGTTGCGATGAAGCGAAAACAAAGCAGCAGAACGGTGAGATGCCAACTCTGGTAACCACGATTTTATCCAAATGCAAAGTAATCACAATTGGTCGAGCATGCTCACACACTTTGGGCTTCCATGGGTTATTCCTGGAGCTTGTGTATTGCTTGGGGTACAAAGGTTTCGGAATTCGAATTCGCCGCCACAAAACCATCCTAGAAGTAAATTTTCTGCAAAAGCTTCATGCTATGCCAAGCCAGGTCACCTGAGGCATTGACCTATAATGACCTAGGTCAATGCCTCAATTTGGCTAATATTTGGATAACAAAGGGCGTTGAATTTGACTGGCCGAAAAAATACCCACCAGTTCATTGTATCCCACAAAGAGGCCGCCGCCGACCACGCCAGATCCCTAGGACATTGAACTTGGGCGACTCATGTCACGTTCCTATGAATTGACATTCACATTGAAACCGAAGACAGTTGACTTCGAATTCAGCGCCACAAAAAAGCATTTGAATGTAATGTGCCAAGCCTAAATACGCCACCATAGGTCATGCCAGGCTACCTGAGTTATAGACCTACGATCATCCAGAAAAGCTATGAACGTTGAAATTCATGTGAAACGGAACAATCACAGCACGGGATATCAATATTTGCCAGACAAGTTTAGCTGAATATCAAAGCACCGGTTCGTCACTATTGGGAATTAAGTGGTCGCTCTGCAATTTTGTTAATACTTCGTGTGCTGACTAGATATCGACTGAACGTTTTGCACACGTATATAATATATTACCATCCATCATACATTCGAGGTTTTGTGCTAGCCCAAGTAGTTTCGAAATGCTAAGCAGAAAAGCAGGAACGAGTTATTACCTTGAAATCAGATCGCTGGGTGAGTTCAAGATAATAACTTGTTCCTGATTTGTGCTACATGAATCGTTCTTGCAGCAATAAATTGGATTCTTGATAGCCCTTGGAATATGGTCCCCAAAAGAACCTTTATCTGGACTGATGACCTAATTTTGACCTCGTCTGACTCCTGGACGCAAGGCCACCCGACAAAAGAGTGCTGCCAAGAGATCTACTGTTCATTTGGGAGACAGGCATCCAAATGGCAGCCTGATCCTTCCAGCAGTTCGGGAGAAATTCTGGAAAAATATGAGGACGACACTGTTCCCCGTACCCCGGCAGTCCTAGTGTTAATCCAACATTCGGGTTGAGATGTTGTGCTAAATGGAACCAAGGAGCAGTGGACCATTAAGTATGTTGTCCGATGCCATGCTGATATTGTCGCATTGCGTCACGCATATGGCCATACGCATTGCATAATATATTCTAGTTCGGTGTCTTGCCTTATGGAAGAGGTATTGTCTTCCCTCGATGTTTATTTGGTGGTTCACGACGGACTGTATGCACATTCACGGCTAATGGCGCCACCCACACTGTTTCGCCGGTGGCCCGCGGGATTGGGAAATGTCCCGAGCGGCGATAGTGTCGAACCCGGGACCTTTGGTACCCATAGCCCAACACCTTAACCACTCGGCCATCCCCGCCCCATATTGTCTTGCCTCGAGCAGTTACGTGGGACCGGGACAAATTTAATCGGGAGACGAGACTGTACTTCGGTTACTGCGCTTTAATCAGTGACGTCACGCTCTGTGTGACGGCAGGTCGGTTTGGCCATGGTCCAACGGGCCGCCTCTTTTTCATTGCATGACCTTATTCTGAGGGACTACTCACTGCAGTGGTCTGCTTCAGCTCAATTTTTTTTTGAACAGTGATTAGCGCGGCATCCGGCGTCAGCGCAAATCCTTACCATGATTTGTCACTTCAATGAGCTATTGTGTCAGCATGGTGAAATTTATCAAATCACATTTGACAGCTCGGTGACCTGGCCTGACGTAATCCATCACTGGCAACCTTTTGAATTGTGATTCTTCAGTATGACTTTTCAGAGTGGTGACCTATTTGACGCGCTTCCTCGGAGCAACGCCGATTTCTCAGTGTGATGGCCTGTTTCAGTGTGCGGCCAGAAGAGATCCATGTGCGACTCGGAGAGTATCAGCTGAACATCGACATTGAGCCGAACTTCTACCAGGATGTCGACGTGACCAAAATACACATACACCCTGGTGAGAGCGACAACACGCAATTCCGTGAATTCGGTATCGCTGCGAGGCAGAGGCCCAGGGGTAAGTCCTCCCTCTGATATATTCTGATGCCAAGAGACCGTCACCAAGCATTTCCGCCTTGTTCGTTCGCTTGTCCTTCCCCTACAATAACATTCCGTATGCGCGCTTGCATGAGATGCAGTGCCACGTCTAGACACTACGCCTAGATACCGTATAGGGTAGGGAAACTTTAAAAGGTCACATCACTCCGATTAGTGGCCTTTGTTGCCTTTGTTGCCTTCGCTGTTGTCGCCTTTGTGATAAAGACTTAGAAGACAAATGAGCAGCTGGTCATCTTCACTTTGCGGAGGAGATTAGTCAGTGCTGACCTCCGATTCCAATATAACGCATGCCAATCCGCTGCCATCACAAGTCGGAACCACCACCAACCAATCCAGTCACAAGTCGGAACCACCACCAGTCGCTACCGTCACAAGTCGTAATTACCCCAGCCGCTACCGTCACAAGTCGGATATAACGCCAGCAGTTTGTGCCCGGTTCGCTAGGCCGTGGCATCACCACGTCACCGCTCATGCTATGACACAGCACCAAACACGGGTCCACGGGACACTGGCTCTGCCAATGATGCCTGCCAGTGAGATAGATTCCTCGCAGCTAAGAAACGCCGATATATTATGATCCTCCTCACCAATGGTACGCATCAGCACTAAGCTAGCATAAAGTATTAGACGCCAGCTTTTCGGGTGCAGACTTGTACATGCCATATACAAAGGCAGGTTTGTACATGCCCCACTATGTGTCAAAAGGAAAATAGCTACCTTGCTCGAATGATGTCACGGATCATTATTGCACCTTGCAATACAGCACCCGTCTTGCATGTGGTACACGATTTAGGTTAATTCGCTCCCTCACTTGCCACATGAAACTGGCAAACACGGAATGCAAGTCTGACAACCAATTACATTACAGCCAATCTGAAGCTCAACTGTTCAAGAAGAGATGCTTTGCAGGAATGTGAACCTTGCCTTGTCTTGATGCGTTGCTGAATGAGAGCAGCGTTCGTTTATGCGCCGTCATGAGTGCAAGAGAGCAGTGTTCGTTTGTACAGCATGTGTAGTGTCACACCTACTTCGCTTTTGGAGCTGACTCCTGCACCTACGATACACACGAACCTGTTAGACACCCGCAATGCAGAGGTGACGCAAGAACTTGTTTTACATGCAAGCCCTAAAACACCTTCAATATTAGCATGGATGCATTTTTGCTTACATAAGTGATGAAGGTGAATGTGATGGTGTGGGCCGTGCTTTCGCGAGTGAGTGTACTATCGAGACATTTACATCGCCTGAAAAGGCATCCATCCTCTTCATCATCGATAGCCACTAGAAAAGCGCGGTGCTTCATGGAAGTCGTGAATGAAAATCCGAGTTTTTCTGTGTAATTCGACAAGTTATTGTTTAACTTAGAAGTCGTTATTTTGTCGTCATCCGCTTTTGCAGAGCATCGTATCGTCTTATGATATCAGTCAAGCTGGTTAGAGAGTCAAGCTGGCGTCGCTTCCTAGTGATGTGGGAATGCCATAGCTGATCGGCGTCGAAGAGGACTGTGGCAAAGCATTGGAATAGTGCACCTCCCCTTCCTGCCACACACCTTAATCAGGCGATCAGTACTTTCTTCGGGTTTAGGTGCCAACAAGCGTGGGGTTTTATCGATAACAACAAACTTCAATTTTTTTCAGAAACATCTAATGTTATACCAGCCATCAGTAAAAAGATCAGGGTTGGAGGACATAGTGGTAACTAGGTTAAGGACAAGGCACACATTCATCACTCATAGCTATTAGCTGATGAAGGAATCGAAGGGGATCTGTGGCCATTGTGGTGTGCCGTTTGCAGGGCACTATGTTTTGTTGCTAAGTCCTTGCTTTTGAACACAACGAGGACCACATTCTGGGCGACCTGCGGGCTCGCTGAAGTGCAATGTTGCCTCAGAGGACAACTCGGTACTATCCAAGCTGGCAAGCTACTTGGCAATATCTCGGATATAGAATGCCCTGTCTTCTGTTTCTTATCTTAGCATGATATACGCTTTTGTCGTGCATGCATGCTGAAGTGTGTGACTTGGGTGTATGTTTGTAGGACTCCTTAGCAATTGGGGAGTCATAGGTATGCTTAATGGATGGCACATTACCGATCATGGGCGCTAGGTGATGAAGCCTGGTCTACGCGTACTAGAACTGAAATAACCAACCAACAAAAGGACAGCAAGTTGAACCGTGAGCAAAGCGCGCCCGACCCAGGTAGCAACAATGCACACGCGAGCCAGCCTTGTCACAGTGTCGCCACTCCTCGCCATGCGTGCGGTTGAGCGGCGAAGCGTGACGAACAGGGCAGCCGCTATACAGATACACACCCGCACGTCACACCTTATACCTTCTGAGCAGACATTCAAACCATTCAGAGCCAGCCAACGTCATGTGACATAACGCAACCTAGCCTAGCCCAACCACCAATGTAAGAAAAACGTACATTGAAAAATATGAAAAATGCATACCTTCTTCGCAAAACCTTTTCAACTTACTTTTTTGGACAAATTTTGATGAAAATTACGTACTACCTAGCCGCTGCCAGGTCGCCGTGCTAGGACGCTGCCTTCAGGACGCATCAATGAGCGAATTGTGTTGGTTAGCATCTGCTGTCGCAACTTGCAGCTAGGATCGAAAAGTGATGGGCTGCTCTGTAGAATGTTGTCAGTTCCAAGAAATAGTTCGGCATTAGCTGGTGCTGCTAACGTAAGTAGCTTTGCATTAATGAGAAAAGACCATGTCGAGACGTTTGTTTTTAAATGTTGCATTAGTTTCATTCATGGCTTCCACACTGCAGATATTTTGGTCACCCGAATACTTTTCAAAGCCATATAATCGGTCACCCATGGGATCTGCCATATCGGTGCTTTTTCACCTCTGCCAAGAGCCGTACCTCACCTTCCACGTTCTGCCGCCAGGTTTCCGCAGGGGCTCGCTGTTTAACGACGTGGCGGTGCTGGAGCTGTCGTGGCCGGCTCAGCTGGGCACGAACGTCCGGCCCATCTGCCTGCCGCAGCCCGGCCAGGTGTTCCGAGGCCAGTGTATCACCTCCGGCTGGGGCCAGCCGGCCTTCGACAGTGAGTACCTCCCCGGGGCAGCGAGCACCGCTGGAGGCAGCGAGTACCGCTCTTCGACAGTCAGTCCCGCTCCGGGACAGCGAGCACCACTCTTCGACAGTCAGTCCCGCTCCGGGACAGCGAGCACCGCTCTTTGACAGTGAGTACCGCTCCAGAACAGCGAGCACCGGTCTTCGACAGTGAGTGCCGCTCCGGGGCAGCGAGCACCGCTCTTCGACAGTGAGTATCGCCCCGGAGCAGCGAGCATCGCTGGAGGCAGCGAGCACCGCTCTTCGACAGTGAGTGCCGCTCCGGGGCAGCGAGCACCGCTCTTCGACAGTGAGTGCCGCTTACGATGAATGGTACCGTTCTGTGAGAGTGGGCACAGCTCTGTTACAGTAAGTGTCGCTCTGCGACGGTGTGTACTGCTCTGCGATGGTTGGTACGTTCTGTGAGAGTGCGTACAGCTCTGTTACAGTAAGTGTCGCTCTGCGACGGTGAGTACTGCTCTGCGATGGTTGGTACCGTTCTGTGAGAGTGGGTACAGCTCTGTTACAGTAAGTGTCGCTCTGCGACGGTGAGCACCATTCTGCGCCAGTTTGTACCGCTCTGTAACGGCGATCACCTGCGACAGTGAGAACTGCTCTGCGACAGTGAATGTTGCTCTGCGACTGCAAGTATGGCTATGTGACAATTAGAAGTGCTCTGTTTCATCGAGTATCACTGTTGTGACATCATATATAAATATGCAACAGTGTATGCGTAACTACAACGTACTGTATGCGTTGCTCGGCGGATCGTAAAATGCCAACCAATTATGCTTGCCTTACGATCGTGTGTGCTTGTGATGGCCCTGTGTTCAATCTGACCAGCGCATTATCTGTCAAGTTTACAATAACTAACGCAATGTGCCGTACAATAAGCCAATTACAATCTGCGGCTTTCCGCTTTGACACTCATCGTTGCGTCCACTTCCGAATGTTCATTTTTCATGTATCCCTCCCGTTGCCTCCCTTTATTTTCTTTGTTCTCGGTGTTTGTCTACTCTGTTTCTATCTGAACTACTTGTATGTTCTCTGCTGTGGTATTCTCTTATCCATCCTGTCCGTTCTGTGCAAGTGCTTATTATGCTCATCTCTTCGTGTTCTGTTTACTTTCTGAGCGCCTGTCCTGTGACTATCTAGCACGTTCTGACTGCTCTATTGTTGTCATCGCGTATTCTTGAACCTGTATATGTAAGCTTTGCGCCTGAATGCCTATTCGATCACCGCCAGCCGGTAGCCAGGACATTCTGAAGAAGGTGGAGGTGTCGATGGTGGAATCCACCGTGTGCCAGAACCAGCTGAAGAAGACGCGGCTCGGCAGCTCCTTCCGCTTGGACGACAGCTTCACCTGTGCCCAGGCAGAAGCGGGAGCGAACGTCTGCAACGTGAGTCGCAATAGAGTTCCAGGGCTCACTGCATTATGCAGGAATGCCTAATTGACTGAGCAAAGACATGTTCACTGGTTTGGTGTTCCGATGGGAGTCTTCTCTACCTCCATGTTCATCGTGGCATGGCATAGAATAGAGTGAACATGTAGATGACTGATGGATAGGACAGGCTATCGGACGAAGCAGAGGGGACGATTGTTCGCACCCTTCGCTACACAAGGGTAGAGGTGGTTCGATAACGAGCTGTAGTTTTGGTAGTGAGCTGGTCTTGACAACCGGCATACAACTTTCAATTGCCACCATTCTGAAACCCGGCCTAAGTAATTCGTGCAACATTCGTTCGCTGTTGCAATGCAACCATGTACATCGACAGCACAACATCGGGATGTACATCTTGCAACAACAATTCATTACATGTATTATCAGGTACATGTAGAACGCCTCCAGCGTGACGATCACTGCTGTAGGCAGTCAAAGAGACCGTCCTGACTGTTCTGACTGTTCTGCAGCTGGACGGCGGCGGACCCCTGTCCTGCTCCGTGGACGGTTCTTACGTTCTGGCCGGAATCTCGTCCTGGGGCATCAACTGTGGCGAGAAGGACACCCCAGCCGTGTTCGCTAGTGCCGCAGAAGCGCTGAAGTTCATCCAAACGGCCATGGGAATCATCACCGAAGACACCAACGCCAATCGGATTCAGCGAGGGAAGTTCCCCGACAGTAGCAGTACCACGCTCCGCCGCTAGATGGCACGATGAGATCATCGGCTGGTGGTCTGGCGCGATGGATGGGAATGCGACATTGGTAGGGCGTTCGCGTAGCATCACGTTTCCTTGTCATGAGGTGCTACATGGAAAATAAACCAAACTCTCACAAATGTGTCTTTGTATGATTACAACGTTTGTTGATGGTAATAATTAGCAGTAGCCTAAGATGGATCGAACAGAGCTTTCATTTGCATCATTGGCTTCATAATGCGATGCAACATTTCGTGACATTTAATCACATCTACCCATCCCGCTCGGACCAAAAGCCTACCGAAATTTTCTTTCTCCCGCACTTTTTTCTCCATCTCCATCCTATAGTTTCGAGTTGGCCAGAGTTGGTCGAAGACAATCTAATCCAAACACTATAGAATACAAAGTAATGAATATAAACAATGGTGTTGTTATTCGTACTATTCGGAGGGCAATTACCACCTCTGTGTTTGTATTGACCCCAGTTATTTCAACTTTCAACATGGGACCCTAGTGTGTGTGCCCACCAATAAATTTTGGCCCGCCCATTGCCTTCATGCATTGTGCTTCATCACTCCCCCCAAATATGCAGAAATCAACGCCCGTGGATACGGATATGGCCAAAAGAACACATTGTATAGTGCCACATCGCATATATGCAGGGTCGGATACAGCGGCATTGCATTCTGAAGTAAGATCGCAAACGATCTAACATCAGACAGTGTGCAGTAGACTCTTAAAATTGAATCTGCATGTGGTACCAAGATCTGCTTGCGTCGCAAATTGAACCTGACGGATAAGCAATGCAGGGAACATTGCTATTCGTCCGGCTAGTCATGCATTAGTCGCAACCCATTGTGTGCTGCATTGATGGAATTCAACATGTCGTGACATGCAACGCGCATTTTTTTATCCTCTGCACACCGGGCTACGTAAGTTTTCCAGGACATGAGCAAGCCGATGGGTCTGCAAGGCCTGCATTGACATTTATCGCTTCCTTTAGCATGGGATGCTCAGCAGACGACTGCAAATTCGTCCTACAGCGTGACATTCGTTAGCTTCACCAGAACGCATAGACACAACACACCTCCACGTCTCACCGCCACCTTCACACCTACAGCACGAAACCAACGTTGGGTACTCGCAACAGGTCAAATCGATGGCACCACCAGGTCATCATCACCAGACATTGGTCTGTCGCACAAAATGCACAGCGTAAACTGGAGAGTGGTCAACTTGCAACAATTTGTTGCAAGATCTGCAACACCACACAGGCACATCCCGACCTGCAACACAGGCACAGGCCACATCTTGTTATATTCTAGCATCTTTGATGCTCACAGACGAACAAATGAGGCTTGCGAAAAAGAGGACAACCCTCGCACTTTCCTTGCTGCTGAGTGACAAGCGCGTTGTTGTTGTTGGTTGGGTTTTGTCAGTCTGTCACCTGTGCGGTGATGCCGGCTATTTCTGTGTGTAGTGATGTGCACGGTAGATATGTTGGTGTTCTAGGCACAGTAAGAGGACGTAGGGAGTACTGAATTCAGGAGAGTAGACGAGACAGGAATAGTAGAGCTGACGTGTTGAAAGTCGCCGGAAGTACAGTTGAAGACGACTCGAAGTTAGACGAGTAGAGATGAGCTAAGTTGAGCTGGACTGCCGCAGAGATGAAGTAGTGTAGCTGGTCGGATGCCGAAGGCGGTGAAGTAGCGACCGGGTGTCAGGCCGCACGGTGCCTGTTTGGGGAATGGGGTGAAGTGGATGGGTTGGTAACGGAGCGACGTCACAGTATTGAACATTGCAAAAAAATAACATGTCATATACATTGGGAACATTGTTTTTTTATCACTTTAGGTGACTTTCGTTTTAGTTGTTCTCTTTTCTTTTCTAACGTATCTTATAGTTTTTGTTGATTCCGGAATGGTGTTTTTATAGTTTTAAAAAATATTTTTGTCCTGTTTTATTTTATTCTTGTTGATTTTCTCTTTGTTAGCATATCTTCGCATTTCCCCGTTCCCTTCTTCTTTCTTTTTCACAATTCATGATGTAACAGAAAGAAAGTGGAAGATATGTTCGTGTAGTGTTGGATGCTCGTCGTTCAGAAGAGTGGTGATGTTTAATGGAATGGTGTTTATGGTGCAGTAGTTATCAAAGTATAGTGCTTTGATTGATAGTGTGCCATTGTTCCTGTTTGGGGTGTATTTCGCGTAGTTGTGTTCTTGCCGTGTCCCGTGTTTGTTGAATATGTTTGTTGATTGCCTGGTGCATTATGGGGTTAGTCAGATTGTGAGTTAGTCAGATTGTGAGTGTGGGCAATGTATGGTTTGTTCCAGTGTTGTGGCTAGGTTTGCTTCAGTGTCTGCGTGTTCGTTGCCATGTAATTTTGTGTGGCTCGGGATCTAAAGAAGAAGTGGTTCATGTCGAGGGGTTAGGTTGTTATGCATGCAAAATGTTTTGGGGGCGAGAGAGTGTTTGAAGGTGGTGTAGGGTGTTGCGCTTTGAATTATTGCTTTAGCGCCTGTGGCTATGGTGTTGTGTTCAATATTTATGTTGTCACTGGTAGAGTAGGCCAATAAGATTGCGTATGATTCTGCAGTGTATGTAGATGCTATGTCGGGTAGACGGGCAAGCAAGATGACGTGCAGCGGCGCTGTTCCGGGGTACAACAGCACAGCCGCTGTGTTGCGTGTGATTTAGAGCCGTCGGTGTAGATAATATTGTAATTTGGATATTGTGATATGAATTAACGAAAATGCTGAGGCATTTCTGTGTCTGTGCATGTGTGGTTTGATTTGTCGATAAGAAAGTGTGTTGTGGGTGTTTGGCCTTTCCATCATGCAGTCAGAGTGGTTTTGACGCGTGAAGCGTGATGTGTAATATATTTACGTGTTGGTGTATGAGGCATCCTATTGTTGTTTTGAGTGGTGGTTTACTCATGAGTTGGTGTTTACGTTTCGTGCGAATTTTTAGTTCTTGAGTGCATGGGTATTGTCTAATGAGTTGTGTATTGTAATGGCATCTGTGGAGTGTTTCTGCTCTTTTGTGCTGTAGTTGTGGAAGGTGGTCTTCTATATGAAGTGCGTGTATCGGTGATGTACTATATGTTCCATTAGCAATTCTGAGGAATTCATTTGGAAGTTTGTCAAGAATTTAGAGGGTTGTTGGAGGCGTATTTTCGAATATTGGGGCGTCTTTTTCCATAATTTGCCGAATTTGCATTGAGTTGATTTACAGAGAGTTAGTTGTATGACCATGTCGGATTCCAACTATGTGCCAGATAATGCTCGCTGAAGGTTTACTCTTTGTGATGCTCGTTTTTTAATGTTTAAGATGTGTGTCCGAAAGGTGAGTTGTGGGTCTAATGTGATGCCTAAGAATTTTGCTGTCGTAACGGAAGGTTAGGACAACGATGTAAGTGGTCTAATTTGAGTGGTTGTAAATTTGTGGGTCACTTATAGCTGAAGAGTATGCATGTGAATCCATGTGGTACGATGTATAAAGTTAGTAGTGAGAATGGTGCTGTGCAGTTCTGTAAGTGCGTGATGTGGTTGCTATTGCGTGAGTTGGTGTGTCGCGTTAGATCCATAATACGATATCGTCTGCATAGTGTCGAGTTTTGGCCGAAACGTTGTCGGTGACGAATCGATTTGCATTAATGAAGCTGGTGCAAGAGTTGGCCCTGCATGTCAATGTTTTGTAAGTGTTGTGGTAGTGCTGTTATGGTGATGGTGTGGTGCAGGCATGATTTAGGTCAGGATGACGGCAACAATATAATATTTCCTCGTCGCCGCTTCCTGGGTGTGTGCAGTGAGATAGGTGAGATTGTCTAGACAAGATCTGTTAGGAAAAAAGCTTGATTGGACAAGGGATATTAGCTTTTGTGTTAGAATGATGCAGAGAAGACTCGTTTTGACAACGCGTTGGACAAGTTTATGAAAACAGCTGGTTACAGCGATAGGACGGTATGAGTCGCATATAGATGAGTCAGTGTTTGGTCCATTGATATTCATGAGAGGAGCGTGTAGCCAAGAATGTGGGTATGTGTGTCCATCGTTGCCAGCTGACGGTCTAGCGCTGCCGGCGTATGATTCACCCCTGTCGGCGGACGGTCAATCATTGCTGGACAGTCCACCGCTACTGGTGGACAGTCCACCACTATTGGTAGACAATCCACCGCTACTGGTGGACGGTCCAGAGATGCAGGAGCATGATCCGTCGTCACCGATGGACGGCCCAGCGCTGCAGGCCAACGGTTTACCGCTGACTGCGGAAAGTCCGCCGGAAACACATTATTGGCAGATGCTTACTTCTCGTCGGGCCGCCGGGCGAATCCCTCCTCTCCGGGCCGAAGGGGTGGAGATGGGGGAGGCCCTTGAAAGGCCCCTCTAAATTCTGATCTACGCGTGCTAGGATTAAATGCAGAACATCGTTTCAAAGCTGTAGTCATGAAGAGCCTGACGCATACTTCAGATTTGCACTTTAACTGATAATGAGGTCACCGGGAGGTCGTGATAGGTCGATATAGGCATCCTGACTTAGTCTCTGGAAATAATAAAAGAGATTACATGTATTCTTTGAACACTCAGGTCAGGTTATCTCGGATCATTCGATTGTCATCCAACAGCATGTCCCACGACTAAGGCGGAGGTGAAACTGAATACAGATATCACTTGGTGAGGAACAGCAGCATTCTGTATAGGATGACATTGTGTAGAATATACATAAGTGACATAACCTGATGGCATTGACATTTAACTCATAAATTAAACCAGAATGCCTATTACATAGTATTCACCAAATTTCACGTGACAAATCACCCCACCATTTGAATTATCCGTACTGAATACATCAAGCATACGAGGAAACTAACCTGACCTCAGGTCAGTAACATTGACTGAAATGGACTTAAATGAAATATGAACTCTAAAATGGGAGAAAAGAGACTATGACTGAACGATAACTGTTCATATTGTATAAATGGTTTTCTTCTTACACGATGTAAGAAAACAACTCTAAGGACACAAATGATCCTCGGAATCCGTTCAATACTTTGTGACTTATGAATTACTATCACTATATTCGGGCGAGGGGATGCAGTCATCAACGATTCCTGGTATGCGAAAGAATGATAGTAATCATGGGTAAATCATTGCATACAAAACAAGCGATGCACGTTGACCGCGTTTTGACAAATGTACTGGAGTGCTACAAGCCATCCCGTGGAACACATAAAAATATATTATCGAAATCCTAAATAGACAATATATTGCAAACACGCTACACTAACCTATGCGACCGAAGATGACAAGAAAACAGATAGCATACACACCTGGTGTTTGGGGCGAAGTGAATCCTTATTTGCATCGCTTCTTATATATACTATGGATATCTTGACACACGGAGACAGTCAGGACCACGGAACCCCTCCATCTCACAAAGCCCTCCACGCGGGACGTTGCCGGTGCCGGTCGGGTTGGGTGAGCCGGGTTGGCCTGTGGCAGCGGTGGTGACAGTTAAGGCTCCATGACCTTGCTAGACAACACTCACATGGCGATGGTGGATGGCGGGTGGCCTCAGCTTAGTTATTCGACTCTTCCATCCGATGGCGAGGCCATCGTGCTCCACCGCTGGGCCGGCGAGCGTCTTCGTCCAGCGTCCACCGCCACGCGCCCGAGTGTCTCCGTCCCGCCAGCACTGTCCAGCGTCCAGCGTTCAGCGTAGTGTGTGTGCCCTCCATAGCTTCCGCCTTTATGTCCCGATACCTTCCCCTTCTTTCATTTTCTTTTCGGGGTGAATAATCCGGAAATTCCTGGAAGTCTAGCAGCTTCTGCTCCCGCTTCCACCGTGGGCAGGTCAGCTTCCCTCCCCTCTCTGTGGTTGTGTCGCAGCCCCCCCCCCCATTTGTCTCCCTTTATGGCCAAGTAGCGTGGCCGGGCGTTAACGATGAGCCAGTCCTTTTCATTTGGACATCCGGGACATATCCTGTCGCCTGTCGGTAGGTTGCTGTGACGATCTACCCAGAAATCCCAGCTGCAGGATCCTGTTCCCTTCAGTCGTGGCCTGCATTTTTGTGCATCCTGCTTCCATTATGGTCGTGCAGAGTCAACACGGCGGGCGTCTCCTCACGCGAGCTCCGAAGGCCTGCCGGTGTCGCCTGCCGGTGATGTTGTGAACGGTTTGGCTCAGTCGAAAAATAGTCATATCTCTGTATCTATCTGCCCCTCTACCTCTCTATTTCCGTATCCCGCCATCTTTTCATCCCTCCGTCTATCTATCTCTATCCATATATCCATATCTCTATCTCTCTATTTATCTATCTATACCTCTATCTATCCATCTCTCTATCTTTCTACCTCTTTATCTATATCTCTGTCTCCCTATCTCTCAATCTCACTCTCATTCTCTCTCTGACTCTCTCTCTCTCTCTCTCTCTGTTTTTTGCTCGCTCTCTCGCACACACTCACTTCCTCTTTCGCTTTGTTTGTTCCCTCCGCATGCCAGACACCAAGGTCAAATGGTCGGAAAATCCGACCATCAGCCGCCGGCGAATACGGAGAAGCAACCTTTCACTGGGAAGCGTTTGCAGTTTACAGGGGACCGCAGGCATAACAGTTGACTGGCTGTCCAATTGTCCGGAAACACTGCGCATCATCCTGTGACGCTATGAAACAAGTTCATTTCTTTTGTTGCCCAACACCGTGCCCGGCAGGTTTTGAAAGCATGCTTTACCATCTGCGCACTCTCCAAAGAAGACGCAGAAAGTCCTAGAATGGATTCAACCATCCGAATAGCAGAACTTTTCATCATCAGCGGATCGGCAGTTGCCTGGCCTAAAGAGCATACGACGTGGTCAAGTCGTCTGAGGAGTGCATAATTATTTTCCATTGTGGAAAAACAATACAAGGACTGCGAAAACTGCCGAGATCTGAAACAGTCCGTCAACATAGTCTCTTCAGCTCACTATGCCCATCAGCAATGCCAAGATTTGGATGCAGATGGCAGGTTGAAATGTGCGTTGCTCTCCATGTTGGCCATCATGAATATTATTGCGGCCTATTGAGTCTGGATGCGGTGCCCAGTTACAGCAGCAGCGCCTACTAACTACAATGAAGCTGAACGGTGTCTCTTTGACACGCTACAGTCGTGTGCTACCGTGACCACCACAGGCTGACACCAGCTGACACCAGCTTACACCAGCTTACACCAGCTGACACCAGCTGACACAAGCTGACGTACGGCGTAGCTTAGCTCCCACGCGGTCTCCATGTCACGCTGTAGTCATGCTAACACGGCCGCAACAGGTTGACATGACTTGGCGTGTGCTGCTATCGTGTAAACCGGCGTGCGCTCACACCGGCCAAACACTGCAGCATCGATATTTACAGACAGCGTGGTGACACGACACGTGTGTGTGTGTGTGTGTGTGTGTGTGTGTGTGTGTGTGTGTGTGTGTGTGTGTGTGTGTGTGTGTGTGTGTGCGTGTGTGTGTGCTTGCGTTATGCTGTATATTTATATATTTTCAGGGATTAAACTACCTCGGAATTCAAATTTCGTGTGATTTCTGAGCATCTTCCAAGGATCATATCTTAGTCCTCTTTATCCAACCCTTTCACATTTCTTTCTCTTCCCGGTTATTATAAGTGCCGTCTTTCTCACCATTCTTGTTCTTTCTTTATCTTTCTCTCTCTCTCTCTCTCCTTGTTTTCTCTCTCTCATCTTCCATCATTCCACTTCCCTGGGACCAGGTTCTGCTATCACACGCACAAGCCTCTCCCCCGCACATACAATTACCAAAATATCGTTCTTGCTCTCTTTTCATCATGTTCCAGCCTGTTTCTTTTGATCGATCATGCTTTCTCCATTTACCTCGATCGCCACTCGCGGAGATTGCTCTTACCCGCCACCGTCGAGCACGAGATTACCGCCGAGCAACGGCAAACGTAGTCAAGTCTGTTTGAACCAGGCAGCGAACAGTGAGCACACAGCCTTTGATGTTCACACCAATCGTCCATGCAGATGGTGTCTGCTGGAAGAAGCTGATCAACAATGAAATAACAGGGGTATGATGAAGGTGCGGCGTGGGCATGCTGGTTTCATCCTTAGCCGCGCATACAATGATAATCACCAAAAACGTTTCTTTTTTCTTTTCTTCTCTTTTCTTTAGTGAAGGACAATTCGCCATCTGCTTCAGAAGTTACGCTGAGGAACATTTGCATTGAGCCGGCTCATGTGGCATGCGGTATCAGGCAAACAAGATAGAACAGATGGGAGACGCCGGACCGCAAACTAAGAAACTGGCGCAGCGGATGTTAGAACGTAGAACACGCACACGCACATACAGGATATGAGAGATACATTACGGGGGCAGTGCGTTTGGAAGGTGGCCAGCCGCCTCGCCCTTCTCTACGACGCCGACGTAGAAAACTGTTTGACATAGGAGCCCACCTGCACATCCATAGCTTGGCATACGCGTTTACACATTGGGAATCGAGGGTTTCTCTTTTAATTGGGTTGCAAATCCATTTAACATGTGATTTCAGGAAAAACAATGCGACTACAGCGACACCCTTCAGCAAATATGGGTGTCCTGAATAGGGTGGCATAGCTCAAGTGCTTGGCGGTATGTGGTGCGATGCATGTAGATGGGAACCTGGAAAACCATATTGAGCACATAAACATGGAAGGCAAGCAAACGCTGAAAGTTCCATTTATACATATGCATTCGTTAAAACGTGACGACTGGTTGAACTTTTTTTTAGGTAACCTCACTTGACCTAGATTAACTCGTTGACCCTAGACGACCTGAATTCAAAATTTTGACACACCATGCCAAATTGATGTGGGAAAAGGTATGCTAAATTTAGGCGCGCTCCCGCGCGGCGTTCTTTCCCTATCCGCGGAAAATACAACGGGGGGCGGTTGAAGACCCCCCGAGACGGCGCGGGCCCTGATCGTATATCCACACATACATTTACGGCGGCAGATGCACAACGTGCGAAATATCAATGCTATTTTGATATAAAAAGAATAACACTGACATAATGATCCTGTTGTTTACGTTGCATTTCTCAGCATGCCTCTTCTTGCACATACAATAGGCTGAGGTACTGGTCGAACTCCGACTACACCACCTCATTGCTAAATTCAACAGCGGCGCTATCGTGCGGTATGTGGCGGATGCGTCCCACACAGCCATTTCCCAGTAGGTATCGTCCCATATAGTCGAAGAAGACGACCCATCTCCGACTTCAGATTGATCCTACGTAACCAGAAAACGAACGAACCGTTAGCACATAGCTTGCGAACATCGTTAGTTTCAAGTCTTCAAAGGCAGATGCATCGAGTGGGTTGTGATGTTATGCATCTGTAGCAATTGCGATACATAGCATGAACCCAGTGTTTGTGACACTCCACGAATCCCCATGGCTCCATGGCTGCCACACTCCATGGCTGCCACACTCCATGGCTGCCACACTCCACGTCTACCACACTCCATGGCTGCCACACTCCATGGCTGCCACACTCCATGGCTGCCACACTCCATGGCTGCCACACTCCGTGGCTGCCACAATCCATGGCTGCCACACTCCATGGCTGCGACACTCCATGGCTGCCACACTCCACGGCTACCACACTCCATGGCTGCCACACTCCATGGCTAGCGATGCAACGAAATGTGAGTACTCCAGTTCAGAACACTATAATTGTGCCACATGGCTTTGAGGAAGTTTTTTCCATTCACAGATACAACTTCACTAGACCATCGCAGGTGAACAGGATTTTACAACTCGTAATGCCAAGCAATGGTAGTGTAAGACGGCTTGCATTTTTCAATGTGACGCCTGCACGGTCGCGGACCAGACCAGCCTGCCAGACGGCTCGCCACAGCCGTCCGAAACAAAAAGCTGAGTGAAGCCCCCTGGACCGTGACGGAACAAACAAGCCCATTCTACTCGGGCGACGACACCGGGTACACCCATTGTCGACACCGGGCACACCGATCGTGAGTGGTATGAATGCCGCTCCGACAGGCAGTTGGCATGACATTCAAAAGGGATTCAACGCTGAAATTCGACGGGGCCGCTAGGAATCCGACAGTAAACGAAGTCGTTTGGATTGTGTCGTGAACTGTGCAGAGGGTGAACCTTTGCGGCAAGGCTACCCCGGCCATGTGAGTGAACCTGTGAATGTACCACGCACCGGAGCAGTCAGATGGGCAGCCCCGTTCCGGTAACTGGAGTGGGAATGACCTGCTAAAGTGCTCCTATATAGGTGACCTGAGGTCAAATGGCAGATCTTGCATCTGCATTGTGTCATTAGTAATGTCCAAAATATCATTAATGCCAATTTTGGAGCATTTAAACACAATCACAGCGATCCATAACATTGACAAGCCAATCCACACAAAACCAGAAAATTTCCATCTTTTGACCTCATTTCACCTTGACGATATTGACCTAAGGTCATGAAATTTGCACACAATAGAGATCCCTATCGTGCTCATCCACTCTGTGAATTTCTTTACTCTAGCCTCAATAGGAGCCGAGGTCTTAGGGGGGATCTATATATATATATATATATATATATATATATATATCTGGAGGAATCCGACACAACCCCCCAGTGCGCGTAATTTTCCGAGGCCCTCCAGGGCGCGTGTTAATACGTAAGAGGATACATACACAATGCAGCTGTACATGTGAACAATACAGGGGAAATGCAAGGAAAAATGGCTGCTAATCATCTCTGGACATGCTTGCAATTCTCACTGTTGGCCTAATCGCTCTCGATTTCTTCCTCAAAGCCATTGGAATTGCCCAAATCCTTGTCTTGGGTTGGCTCAAATGAAGGCTGGGGTGACATAAGTCATTATAAATCATTACAAAACACACTGTGAATGCCTTCTCGCTGCCTTGTGACCGGTTGGAAGAAGAACAAAACTAGAGTAGATTTGCATGTATGTCGTCTTTACAGAGGCGCAAACAAAGGGCCCCTCCCCTCCCCCTTAGGAACCAAAATGCACTTGATCAAACAAGAAATATTGAGTTTTCACGAGGAGAAACCAATAAATGTCGGCGGTGCAAGCGCGCCGAATGTGTACTCCGTTTCACTTTGGTCATTACAAAATTGGGTCCGGTACCCCTTCAAGAAGATCCTGGCTGCGCCACAGTGTGTCCACGATGATAAAACCAGCTGCGAGCGTGACCGGAAACACCAGCTGCGAGAGGGACCGAAAACACCAGCTGCGAGAGGGACCGAGAACACCAGCTGCGAGCGTGACCGAAGACCTATACATCAGCGTCGGTAACTGCTCAGGCGGTTCAGCGACCACAACAGTGCATCAGCAGATAGGTCATGGTCGTGCACCCCCAGGCCTCCAGCCTCGGAATTCGAACGATCACACTTGACAACCACTTGAGCGATCTCACTACATGTCATACTGGACAGCCACTGGCACCTGGGACATCCCACTGCGTAAATGTCCATTCGCCGTGTCGTGACAAAAATTCGCAGTTGGTACAAAAAAGAGCACAGCCAATCACTGCCTTCTCTTGATGGAATTGACAGCGAGGTCAGTTCCATATTCGGTTAGGGTAGCTACTCCCGAGGTAATTAGCGTGCGAATTGGTTCCTCATCTGTCGACCACTCTATAGCTTGGTCGGAATAGCCAGTCCTGGCCAATTTTGGTCTCCGACTCTGATTCTGACAGCCATCCAATAGCTCGGTTGGGGGAGCTAATTTTGGTCTCCAACGAACCAAACACCGCGATTTCTTTGCGATCGCCTTTCGCCACCGACCGGGAGAGTCAGCTGGCAACTGATCTCACAAGCACGCAGCTATAGCAATGACAAGCTTCCGATTAAGTTTGTACCCCACCCCTCTTGGGTTGAATTGTGCGGTTAGAAATGGTGTGATCGCGATCCAACTCAATGCGGATTCGCCTGAAATGGAATGGAATGGCTGAGATCCCCATCTGCACAGTGTAACACAAAGTAAACCGATAAAGCCATGTGTGTCGCTGGACTGCCAGGTGTTGCATCAGCAGCCGTCGTCCGGGCAGAACAGTTCACCAGCATGAGCACTGCGCAGAAGGACTCACCAACTTCGCTTAGCCCATATTTATTACAGTATCTGGCCGACATTGTTTTGATACCGTAGTCCATTGCAGCAATAGTGCTACATCCAAACTTGTTCAGGACACAGGACATGTTGCCACACCCATACACACATTGGTGAGCATCCAGGGGTACGACATGACCGCACGACCTTGTCCGTTCATGGAACTCATTCGTCATTCCGATGAAGCTTTCCAAGCCGGTCATGGTCTCTGGCGTAAATATAACGAGGCGCCGGGGCTCTCGTCCTAACACACGCCCAGGAGAGCCTCTGAAAATTACGCGCACTTAAGTGTGGGGGGGGGGGGGGGAATCCGCCCCCAAAGATCTCGGTTCATATTAAAGCTGGGGAAACAAAATTAGCAGGGTGGATGTGTATGGTAATTATCTATATTTTGTGCAAATTACGTGACTTTAGGTCAACATCGTCCAGGTGAAATGAGGTAAGCAATTAAGCACTTTTCTGGTTTTGCGTAGCTTAGATTGTCATTGTTATGGATCGCTGTGATTGTGCTTACATACTGCTTAAATATTTAAATAAATACAAAATGAGCATCAATTATATTTTGAACATTACTAATGATATAATACAGATGCTACACCCTAGTTTGACCTCAGGTCACCTATATAGCAGGACTTTGTCAGTAACCTGCTCCAGCTACTAGAACCTGGACGCCCGCCCGACTGCTCCATTGGGCGGCTCGGCGCAATCGGCTTCGCTCGCAAAGAAAGGAGTGAAGTACATGAATAAAGTACGGAAACGCTTAGGAACACAATGACAAACAGCAGTTTTGGGGATGTGTAAGGAAGGACATGCAAAATGACATCAACTGCATGACAGTCATTTGCATTTTGACAACATTCCAGTTGACCAAGTTTGGTTTGGTTAACCTGTCATGAACCTGACCTCACTTGACCTCGGTGACCTACCATGACTTTGAAACTACATAGCATAACAATATACATCAAACAAGTCCCCAGTGTTGCCAAGAACGGGAATAAACGGGAAGCACATCAGTGCCAATTTTTGTGGTCTGGCGCTGATTTTTTATTTTTTTATTTAACGGCCCCAAACTCGAAAATGTGTCCACCGATTTCCGTTTGTCTTATTTTAAACAACGTACCGGTCATTTATAAGCAGACATACAAACATGGCGTATAGTGGCCGGTAAAATCTGAAGTTATGTACGAAAAACCGGATGAGTGGGCGGATTTCGCCACCCCCCCCCCCACACTCTAGGGTGCGTACTAATCCTTGCCGCGCCGAGCGGATGAGGTTGTTGAAAAAATATTAAAAACAAAAAAAAAAAAGAACAAAACCGGTTCTGCGCATCAATATTGCATGAGCTGCTGTATGCAAGATAAACAGCCATGAACATTCCCTAAAATCCAAACATATCACCGGCGGGAATCCAGTTGTTTCGCTCCAGTTCCTGAAGCCTTCCCCGACTGCTTAGGCCACGCGCTGTGCGGCAGGATCTATTTCAATACCTCCTGCTTCCGTGTTCCGGCGTTACCAAGGTCCGGAGAACTCGCGCACCAGAAGACGTGAGGGCAGGGAGATATCCATTTTTTGCCCACCCCAATTTCGTTTTCTTCAAATTAAAAATGTTTGAGTTTTCAAGTTCACTTTAATTGTCTTTTTCTAGTGTGCAGAGCAGACCGAGAAACGTTGTTGGAAGTCAACTTGCGCTAATAAAAATGCTTACTTTAGCCAGAATCTTCGATTTGAATTCTAATAGGCAAATATGAAAAATTAATAAGTTGTCAAAAACGGGATACATTAAAAAAAAATTCCTCCCCTACGTTTTATTGCATCCCTAAAGATAAGCAAACATTGAAAGTTTTATTAACAAATCTGCATCCGTAAAAGCTTGACGATTAGTTGAACTTTTTTGGAGGTGATCTCACTTGACCTTGACTAACTCGTTAACCCTAGATGACCTGACTTCAAAATTTTGGAAAAGCGTGCCAAATTGATGTGGGAAAAGGTATGCCAAATTTGTGCGCTCTACCACGCGCCGTTCGTTTACTATCCGCGAAAAACCTGAGAGGGGCGGTTGAAGGCTGCCCCCGAGACGAGACGGGCCAACATCCTTATGCGACCCATCATGCATGTGAACCTTCTGTGAACAATCATCATCAAACTGTCTTTTTATATAGGAACGCTGGATTGATGATAAAGCCGTCACATTTTCGCTATTTTGTGTCGGCTGAATCGTCCAATCAATGGTATCAATATATCGTTTGTCTCGCTCGGCTTCATTTTCCTGTTGGCATTTTCGCGAAGTTACTACTCACCGAAATGTTCGGTCTGCTTAACGAAGCTGCCAAAACAAGCTAAGCATTCGGTACGGATTAGTATGTATAAGTCATAACTTTACTGGGTGACCAAAGAATGAAGAAGTTATATATTATATACTTAATGAAGGGGGATCCAGGGGGCACTGGGGGCATGTTCTCCCCATGGGAATGTGGCGCTACATCACTAAGTTCCATTTTGTTCCATCTAAACGCTATTCCCTTATCTCTCCAACTGGTACTGAGGATATCTGCAGTGAAAGACCAAACATCAGTTGTGCTGCCGCTGGGTCAGCCGCTGTAGTATGGCTGGGGGATTGATTCTCGCCTGTCGCGTTGTTAAGTAAATCATCGGTCAAGAAACTCAACTTACCCCTCGTTTATTAACATATTTTTTTTCAACGCTTTTCCTTAAAGCTACTATTTTATTAGGCGAATATTTGTGTAATCCAAGTGATTAATGGCATTGCTGCAATTCACGTCGCGGATGCACGCGCCATTCCATGTTGACGTTTCATCCAGTCTATTTTGTGCAACTTACCACAGTTGCATTGCTACACAATGAGGTATGAAATGAGAGAAGTAGTTTGTCATGTTGAAAGAAGCACCAACTCGAAGAGCTTTTATTTCAAGAATGGTTTTCACTCAAACCCAGAAACCTGCCTACTGATGCACATGTACCGCCAAGCTTAGGTGAAGCACCACAATAATGAATAACTCAGCGTCAAGGAGAAACCTGAACCAGTGTGATTGCCCGTGGACATCCCTGTTCCGCACATTAACTGCTGCGCATGAGATAAGCAGTGAACACTCTCCAAAAGCCGAACAGGTCACTGGCGGAAAACCACTTGTTTCGCTCACGTTTCTAAAACCTGTCTTGACTGCTGAAGGTACACTGTGTGACCCAGGTTGCAAAGCATTCATGTCGCACCCAAGACATGTGGACGGTAAACACCAAGCGCCTGGTCTCCACCCACCTCACTTCGTCACGAGCAAACAGGTCACCCCAGTCCACGTGACTCCGACACCTGACGGCATCCGATGTCAGGAATCCTGCCAGATGTTGGTCTGAAGTTAGCGCTGTTCAGCTGTCACTTCAGCACCTGTGATCACCGTGCCCTCGACCTCAGAGTCGGCAATGCCAGGGTCTGCGACGCCACCTCCTGTGACCGCGTCTCCGTCGTTCCCTGCGGCTGGACCGCGCCTCCGGCGGGCAGCTAAAAGACGCCTCCGGCGGGCAGCTAGAAGACGCCGTTGAGGCCGGCCAGCGCCTGCTGGATCCGGTTGATCTGGTTGACGGCCGCCTGGACCCGCATCTCGGCGCCTGCCAGCGCCCAGTCCACCGCCTGCTGCGCGCCGTACACGTCGGCGGCGGTGCCTCCGCTCTGGACGACGGTGTGCACCACCCCGGGTCGACGCCGGCGCCGGTGGAGGAGCTCTGGAAGGCGCCGCGCGTGCCCAGCGCGTCGCCGCCGGTCGAGGCCGACTGGAAGGCGGTGCACGCCGCCGGGGCCGACCGACGAGCTCTGGAAGCTGGTGGCGCCCACCGAGCCGACGACGCCGCCATTGGAGACGCCCTGGAAGCTGCCGCGCGTGCCGAGCGACCCCGGTACGTCGCCGCCGGAGGAGACGTAGCTCGTCTGGAGTCCTCCGCCGCCCACGATCGTTGGTGAGTTGCCGAAGGAGGACGTGCTCTGGAAGAAGGAGGCGCCGCCCGTGTTGCCGATGTTTCCGCCGCCGAACCGGGTGGCCAAGCCTGAGGGTACACGGAGGCGATAGATGCCAGTGGCCTGAGTCGCACAGTGGCTTACCAAAGAATGTAAACCCAAAATAATTGGTAAAGCAAAGCAACCATTTGACGTTCTAAATAACGCGAACGAAGCATTCAAGCTTCTTTCGTTTTACACAACGGAGAGCTTCATTGAGAGTGGGCGCTACATGACAGATGTAGTCCATGCGCCCTAAAGCCCTAACAACTAACCAACCAGTGCTTCATTGAGATTAAAAAGAACATGAAGGTAACCATTTGCTGCAGGCACACCACTTAGTTGAAGTCCAAGTGCACCCATCTGGCTGCTGGGCACTTTTCATACAGCGAAAGTTGACTGGTTGTCTGAAGGATTTCAGTCTGGATTCACTAGCTACAAACTGCTAGAGAAAATCCTGGCAGGACTACTAACTGCTTCGACGGCATGACTTTTCATGTTAACATGCTCACTACATTTTGTCTCACAAATCATGGGCCTTAACATAGCAGGCGTTCTGTCGGTAGCTGAGGCACGCGTTTGTATCGCTGTCAGCGGCAGGCCGGTACTGACCTCCAACGTTCATGCTCTGGCTGTTGACGATGTTGGCCACGTTGCCACCCGGCCCGAACACCTGCACGTCCAGTGTGTACTGGCCGGAGGCCGAGTCGCCCACGTCCGCCACCGTTATCTTGGACGCAGTCGACACTGACCGCTGAAAAACGCACCACACACTGGTCGCAGACGTCCTTCCCGGTGCACTGAATCATGTTCGGTCGCATTTCCTTATCTATATCGTCTCCTCCTCCCCGTTGTCTTTCTTACCGTTCACCTCACTTGTCACGTCGTTGATACTAACATACAGTGGGCATGCTTCGAAATTATTACATTACGCGAGGTTTGACAAAATGCCAATGACAGACTGTTGAAGCTTGTCATTGGCGTTTGGTGCAACGCTACTTCAATTCAATTCAGTTACTACAGCACAAGTGCTGGCAAACCGTGAGCACTGCGATCATTGAAAGCTTTTACGCTGCATGACCGACGCAGTCGAAGCGCCCCTTAAATTCCAACGGAAGCTCTTACGATGGTTTGGCAATAGATTGAACCACGGCGGCTGAGAATACATCACAGACCAGAGCCGAGGCCTGCACCGTCGCGTGCAGGTCCCGACACCGCTGACCGCAATCGGCCCAAAGCGAGCCTGAGTCATCGCTCCGACTCACGTCGATGTTGAGTCCCGGGATGTCGGTCCAGTCGTAGTACTCCTCGGGACGCTGCGAGTACGAGAGGAACACCACGCCGTCCTTGAGCCAGCGCATCTTCTTGATGAACTCGCCGCGGTTCAGCTGGTAGTTGGCCTCCAGGTAGACGGTGGCGCCGTACTCGGGGTTAGACGGCACCGAGAAGCCGTACATGATGAACCCATGGCCGGCTGTCGGCGGATGCGGGGGTGAGGTGATGTGACGTCAGTACGCTGCACCCTCTGCACGCTCGGCCACGGTGGCTGTCACCAGACAGCATAACACATGACGCCATCACCAGAACAGTGGCGCAGCTACATATTTTACATGGAGAAGCTGAACTAATATGCATACGAAGTTGTCCATGGAAGAACTGATTTTGTGAGAATTTACGATGAAGGTCCGCAGGACATCTTTTTTTCCAGAGAATGAAAGGGCACTCCTGGGCACTCCTCTACGTGCTCCATCGTATCTGGTTGTCCCAGATTTAATACGGTGGTGCCAGGGATAACTGCATAGCAATACGTGTGGTGCAGCACGTGCCCGACCACTGGGCAACCTCGCTATCCATAAGCATTACATTGGGCGTCGCCATCGTTGGGGACGGGAAACGCGTCCACAACATTTCGTGTAGTTTAACATTGCGTCCATGACATTGCATGGAAATAATCGACACAAAAATACTGCCGTGGCCTGTTCATCTAATACCCGTAGCGACATCCATGCCAATTGTCAAAGCCACTACATAGCAATGCCAATTTCCGTTCGATTTTACCGTTGGAGATGTAACGAAATCAACTTCGGACTCCTCTTTCGAATGCGTTTGACATTCCAATCGTGGCTGCTCCTATGAATCCTGGGATCCGGACTCCGAGCTGATCCCAGACATTCGGCCGGCACCTCCCGACACGCTGACACCGGCCTTTGACACCCCGGGCTGCGACGGACGCTGTGCCGATTCAGTTCCGGCGCGGAAGCGGCCGGCAACCGTCGCTATTGTGCCCATGTACATGGTGGCATTCCGCCGTCATACGAGGCGTCACCATTGCACTGGAGGTCCATTGTCTGAAGGTCCCCATTCAGGAGAGCTGGTCCGAACAGTTGATCGGCCCCTCCCTTCGCGGTGTGGTATAATAGGCGATCCCGGCCAATGACAGATCAGGGCGTTTGCCTCGGCGGGCCCCCGATCCATTTTGTCTGTCATCCTCCCGCGCACGTGGCTCCACCGACGCGACTAGACAGTCCAGGCGGTAGGATGTAGCCGAGCGGGTAAAGGTGAGCAAGACATGCAGACGCTGGACGGTTGTCCTGTCATACGCTAGAAGGCACACCGAGGCCTGACGAATCGAGCGAGGGTGAACTTAAAAAGATGAACGTGCTCAATCCTGTTACCTTTAGCAAAACTGTTCAAACTGTTGCTTAATTGATCGCCGTATTGTTTACTAATCAGCTCGGTCGATACAAGAGCATTGGCGGCTGTTAGAGTTGAGGAGCTTGGTGATTGAGAAGTTGAAATTGAAAACCAACTTCCGTACAAGCGAGGCAAACACCTTGACTATCACTGCCAAGCGAATCAAAGTTTCCTTCAGAGATATTAGTGCAGTGAGAGCAGTACATACTGCTGCATACGAACATTTTCATATTCGGGAGCGGAAAAGTTAGATTTGTTGCTCGTACTACAAAGACGTCTTGCTCCGAGCAGGATGAGTTTGACTCGGTTAAGTGCTTTTGTTTAGTTTGAAAGGGATACATCTACAGGGATCCGGGAACTGTTCCAAAGTTAGCGGCAAAGTAAGAATCATTTTCAGGTTAATTTTGTCCATGTAAGGACATGAGACAGTGTTAAGCTCGTCCAAGGATGAGATGGAAGACCTTTCCCTCTATCCCCCCCCCGCTTCCCGCACTTTTGTACATTTAGCTCTCTTGCGCACATCTCTCCACGTAATAAATCACCAATATTCAGACATCGGAAGAAGCGTGATCCGTGAAATGGAGGACTACATGTGACGTGAGGTAAGTAAGCTCAATAGTTAATCAAATCGTATGACATGATATCTGACGTTAAGATTTGGAACAAAATGCGAAACTGTGACAAACAAAACTCGATGTGAAATGATGTGTGAAATAATGTAGGGTAAAATTGGCCATAGCAAAAATGCAAGGCAATATAAAACCTATTAGGGGATGTAGCAATATGGCTCACGCTGGCCTGCACCGGTCTCTCCTTCGCATTTAGCCCCCGGCCGGGAGTGTCAGTTGGGCTCCCTAAGGCCGGGGACGAGCTACAGGGCGGCCGTGTCGGTGCATTGGCGGCACGTTAAACTTTCGGTCTAAAATCCTGCCGTTGAACTGAGTGCTGATGGTCGGGTAGGGGGCCAGGTTCACGCAACAAGCTCTGCTTAGTAACAGAACCCTGGCTCCCTGCCACCCCAGCAACAACTGGATCAAATTTTTTAATGGCTACGCCGATTTCCCATAATGAACGAATTTCCATGTCCAGACAGACCGTATTTTTCAAGGTTGACTAGTATTTTTACTTTTTATTTTACAGACGATGGTGGCAGTCTATTTTCCCTAAATTACTTAAAAAATTCAAAGAAGTGCCACAGAATGCCTCGCTTTGTGATTGGTCAACATATTTGTGATATCACGCATGTAGAGTTCAGCGATGCTGGACTGTCGCCAATTATATCTTCCATTGGGACGATACCAGTTCATAATAATCGCAACTTCTTTGGCTTTGGACCACATCCGATCATGAGGGGCAAATGGATCGTAGGAAACGGCGCCATTGTTCTTGTTTGTGTCGATGTAACAAATGTAACTGCAAGTAAAGCACACGCTTCCCGACGGCCGACAAGATGAGGACGTTGTCGAGCGATTCTGCATGCCGAGACAGTCCTCTAAGACAGTCCACTGATCACCTGCATACTACTCATCATGTCTGCCTACACATTGATAATTGATTGCATTAAGTGCTACACATGCACAATGGACATCTCCCTGTAAGTAGCTACATAAAATTTCATAACATGCCTGTCATTCCATGTAAAGGGCAACCTGAAGACATGTGTGCCTGGTCTAAAATTCATAAAGAAAAGCCAAATCATCCTTGCAATTTGTCATTTGATAGCAGTCCTTGTTTGCAATACCTCCACGGACTTCATCAATACGTTGCAGTCATTGAAGCAGGCATCTTACCCACTCTGTTCCATCACAATATTGCTTGAAGGTCCCTTCAAGTAGTATGTATCTGTAACTATTACAATACATACGCATTTCAACTGTATCTCCATGTGTTTGCTGATATATTTTACAAATCGTGGGATGTAAAATGATACTCACTGATATTTATAAATAAAAATAAAATTGGCATGCTCTTCATTGATCATACACCACACACTTACATTGGGATGCAGCTTGCTGCTGACCCTATCATGGAATGCCACTTATGTAACTAGGTATTAACATCATCTGCTTTGCTGAGG